>CAEGAE010014596.1:0-20066 GCA_903067095.1 Girardinus metallicus | reverse complement strand
AAAGCCCTTTACCTTTTTTATGATAATGTTTAACTTTTTCTTTTTTTTCTTTGCTGTATGTATAGCGTTTGGGTAATGGTGTCGTGTCCCATTTCATAGATGTGGCTTTAATCATTGTAATAAAAAAAAAAAAAAAAAGTGAAAATGCTTTGTAAATTGCTTAGAGTAGCAATATATTATAACACCTCCAGGTTCAAATTTCCACTTTGGCGGGCTTTTTAATAATAGGAGCCGTTGAGTTTGTTGCCACTGCTTAAACATTTGTTTTGTAATCATGTTTCTTTTGAAAGGACGATAATGTTCATTGGTAAGTGTGTGTGTATGAGGTGTGATTGGAGGTATGTATGCGGGTGTATGCGTGTGCGTGTTTTCTGGGGAAGGGTTAGGGGTTGTCGCTACCTGTTTGTGTCCTATTCACGTTGCCTTCTGCCAAGTCCTTACCAATGCCTTTGTGGTTCTACCTATTGTACGACTTTCTTGTGACTTTCATTTTTTATGTGCAATTCTCATCAGCCTCACCATGCCAATAAAGGGAAAATGTGTTTGAAAAACTGTCTATCCATAAGCGTGTCGGTTGTCATTATTCTGTGTCATGATGTTTTTGTTTCCGTTGATTTGATGAGAGATGTTTCCATCCAGCTTTGTGCTTGTTTTGTTTTTGAGGTCGGTGGGTAGGTTGTGAACTGTCGCTGGTATGTGAATTTAAACTCTTTTTACCGATATTTTCCTATCCCGTTCTCTATTAGTTTTACATCTGATCTTGCACATAGTTCGCATAGTGTTGTATAATCTAATAAGTAAGAACTGAGAGAAAACCTGAATTCCAGAGTAAAAAATACCACTTCTAGCAGAAGTCGAAAAGAAAGACATTACTCCAGCATTGGTTTGATGAAAATATTCAGTCGTGTTAGTCATATCTAATGGTTTTAAATCCAAGAGAACATTTATTGGACCCAGGGATTTAAACACTATTAAATAAATTACTTCAAATGTGAATTTACAATAAATCTATTTTCTCTTCATCCTGGTCTCCAGTGGCTCAAAGAGTTAAATGAAGGCTGGCTGACGGAGAATAATGGCACGATCTCGTTTTTTAGAAACGCTGAATTTCTGTGCTGTAAGAAGGAACCTACATTTTACTTCTTTGAAATTTACCAATCATTCATTGCTTCAAGTAAGAACCCTACAGTAAAAGTGTGTGACTTGACTCCACATCATGACTATGCAAGTTAATTAAAAAACTTGGGAGGGATAATTCCATTACCACAGTGAAGAGAGCTATAGAAACTTGATGGTGTGCTTGATATTCATTGGGGTTTCATTATGACCTAAACAGCCCTTTCTCACACCCACACACACATCCATACATTTTCCAGCCTGGAAGCCGGGTTTGCATCTGGAGCTTCCATGGTGTCTTTTTTCTACAGGTGCAAATCGAAATATGGGAAGAGTGTGCATTAAACTTTAAGGTTGGGGGTATGATTGTGTTTTTTATTAAGGCCGCTGTTTAGCCCCAGAGAAGAGAGCGGCTGGCTTTCATTTCGGCTCGGCTGCTGCATTACAGCAGGAGGTCTCCCTCTGTTTGCCCTTTCCACAGAATGAAACTGTCTGGAAATCTCTATGCTCCCTGTCGGTCTTTTTTCCCTCTTTTTCCATCATGATAGGGTAGCTTCCTTTATCTGTTGTGTGTCTTTGTTGTTATTAACCAGTAGATAAGCGGTTATCCCTTTTCCAGTTGGAAGTGAGCAGTAGTTTTGGAGATGATAAGGGTTGATGGGGATGGGCTCTCTGTGGGACAAACACTGAGATGTTACTACTGAGTTTTGCATCTCAATTTTATTCAGTTCATAGCTGCAGCTGCCATAGTGGCTTCTGTGTAAAAACAGAAATTGGAACCAATAATGCTGTGTGTAAATGTCCTGGGGTTTGATGGCTAAGCAGTTTGTAGTTACTTGAAGGTTGTTTTTTTTTTATGAGGCTAACATCTACTGTTTATTCTTGTCTGTTTTGCTAGTTTTTTTGCCAGACAAAAACATAAAAGCTCCTGTTGGCAATAATCTACAATGTGTTTAATTCAAAAGTTTGAACTCAGTTCTTGGAATTACCCAACCATGTTCCAGTTTCAAGTTAAACCCTTTAGGAATTGCTTGTTTTTGAGCAAGCCTACTATTACCATTGTATGCTGATGACAATGTGACATCTGAGTTTGTGGCACATGTCAGCATCTTCCTCTGACTTTGACTTGACATGATTAAAATGATGATAATTCAGTTTCACAATGGAAAAGCTGTGAAAAGATCACAAGTTCATGGCTAGACCAGCAGGTTTTAAAAACTGGCTGGGTATCTGTCCTCTTACTAAAAGCAATAGACGTCTAGGTTTGCTAGATCCCTCTGAAAATGGTTAGTTACTTCGTTCCTAGAAATCTGCAGTGACTTTACATAAGTTATCAAATGTACTCACTGAGAATCACTTATAGTTTTAAGGGTGAAAATCCCAGCTTTTGGATCTTTGATTGGTGTCTGGTGACATGACAGCCGCTTTGTCACTGTAGAAACATTCACCAAACACCAGCGCAAATTAAAACGTTAGGGGGAAAAAAATATACATTTTAGGTCATAAAGTGCAAATGTTCCTATTGGTGCATTTGATTAATTTTGGGGTAAAAAATGAAATTACATTTGAGATCACCTGTAAGCCTGCTATAAAACATACAGATTTAATTCTAATTTGTCCTGTGGAAAGAGACAGACGCTGATAGAGATTCAAAATTAATCTGAGTTTTGATGACTATAATTAAGGTTAGCTGGCACTGCATACGTCTGACTAAAAGGTTGCGAGGGAAATAATAATCACAAGATTAAAGTGTGGCAAACATGTTGAATATGAGTGCAGTGATAAGGTGGCAATGATAAAAACGCATCAAAGTAATGATGTTGTCGAGTTCTTGCCCCTATTATCCCTTCAAGGGTCTCTTTCTTTGCGTGACTCTCTCTTGTACTATTTTTGTTGTTGTTTTATAAAGGTTTTCTTAGTAATATCTATCTGTTGTCAAGCAGAAACAAGCTAGGAGAGCAGCATCAGCAGGATTTTTAGAGAAGCAAAGGAAGCACACTTCATGTACTGCATGGGTTAAATCACTCGGCCTTTGATGCTCCCCTCCTTCTAGTCTTTTGAAATTTCTGCTTTAATTTGATCATTCGGGAAAATAAGCATTTCCTACAGTACTTTCTGGACCAATCATCTTGAATAAAACTGCATATTTTTGTCCTTATTGTTCCTAAAACTGGCCTTTGATGAATCTGACTAGATGATGTTTTCCTGGGTCTGAATAACTGAATCTGCTATTCTTTAAAGCAGCGTTCTATTTTCTGTTCCACAGGCCTTCTATCGTATGCCACCTTATGGGGAAAGATAATGACAGTGCTATTAAAATCACAATCTCCCCATCCAGCATTCTAGTTTCAGCAGTTTTTGCTGTTAAAGAGTAATGAGGAACAGAAGGACAGTATTCTTCTTCCCCTCCCCTCCAAACTATCAACTTTGGGGACTGAATGTATTCTTTGCAAGATAATTAATGGCTACAGACAAATGGTGGTTGATTGAGCGACTCATCCCTCTGTTTTCAATCACCATCTGTTGTGTGTTGCTGGCAAAAAAACAATGTTAATTACCTTGAGTGTGCCCAAGACATGGCGTATTAATTAGAAAAACTAAAAAAAAAAGGAAACCGAAAAGATTTTTGTTGTTTTTGTACGGTGTGCGGATAGTCATAAATTTCCTTGATGAATTGACGGTGGAATCAGATCCAGAAGGGAGCTGTTTTTTAATTTGGCCTTCGTGTCATGAGCAGACAGATTAGCGTTGCTTTGACGCATTTACCGTTTACCTGCCTCCTGCGCCTCCAGGCCATGGTAGGCCTTTAAGAATGCTGGGCTTGGCAACTCTCTGCCACCACAGACAAGGGCATCAGCAGAAAGATGAATCTCCACTGTCACCACAGGGACAGTCAGCTGACAGAGAGTGTTAGGGCTCCAGATGTAGACTGCAAGGCTTTTTCACCTGTCCAAAAAGGGAGCAGAGAGAGAGAGAAAGAGACAAATCAGGACTGACTGAACATGACAAGGCTGCAGTGGTGTTCTTTTGGGCAAAATTGTGATGGCATCCTGCAGAAACTCTGTCCCCACGCTCACACACTCCTAAGTATGCAGGTGGTGTGAAAGTGGCTGTTGATAGGCCGGGCCAGGCAGTGCCACTGCTAACAAGCCGATGCAGAGAGCAGCATATCATCAGTGATTATTTAGCAATCACAGAATAGCATCAATACCAATTAGCATAATTTTCATGACTTCAGCACCAAATGGCTTCTTTCAAAATAACAAATCAAATATACTTGCTTCCTTCTTATGAATAGGTCACTTATGCTCTTTTACAGGCTGGATTTATTTTTTTACACTCTAAGCTCCTATCCTCTCTAACTCAAAGTTACTATTTGATTGTTTCCTTCTCATATGCATTAGGAAGACAGTAGCTGAGCCAACACTACTCTTTGCGTTTACAACCAAAAACCCTGTAATATCTATTTTTAGACAGAATAAGACAATAATACTCTAAAAGAGCAAGAAACTGAGAATAGCTAGAGCAATGCTAAGCTAAGTATTTCTGTAAAATGTGTGCATCAGACTAATTAAAAGTGGCATCAGGGATATTCCAAAATATGGAGAATACATAAACTTGCTCATTGTTACTGTATTCTCTGAATATGTTCATACTGTATGTGGAAAAAGTTCCTTCTATGAAAAGATAAAGGAAGAATTGTGTTGATCTAATATGAGTCATTGCCTATTGCTAATTTAAAAGCAGTTTCATACACTTAATAATTCCCAATTTCTGTTTAATCATGTAAAGCGGCACCAAATCTTGAATTTTATATTGTTTTTACTGAAAAAAACCCAAAAACATTTGCATGTCCTATAAAAACAGTAATTTATGTGTGTTTCAGTCAGGAGTTATGTCCAAAGCTTACTGACATTTTTGAGACTGAATTCCTATCCTATCAGATAAATATTTTTGTTTGCATCATACGGTATTCTATGTCCATCTCCTTTGTGTCAAGTTGCAACAACATATTCTCTAAATTTTTCTATACCCAAGGCTTGTGCTCAGAGTTACTGTCAGAGTTAAGTAATTGTCGTTCTTGACAACAGCTTGAGTCTGGTTAGATGTAGGTCCCTTAATAGCTCCATTCAAGCATTTTTGACAAGGCAGCTTAGAAGGAGAAAAAGTGCACTATCCTTCGCTGCAGAACTGCACCCTCCCCATCTATTATTTTTCTTTCTTTTTTAATGGTCTTAGCGGGTTGGGTAGTTATACCTAAATCCCGTTCCCATCCACTCAGCCTTCTCCCATCCCACTTTCCCTTATGCAGGAATATAGTTCCCTCTCTCATAGACCCCAGTTTGAACCCAAACCTTACTTAGCAAGGAAAACACTGCAGGAGAGTTTCTACATGGACAGCTGATGTTTGTTTGGGCTATTTATATCATTGTACTCTCTGCAATAACTGGCATGTAATGCAATCATTCATTCCGACTACCCTGTCCTTTATGGAAATGACATTCTGCTACTCTGAGTAGGTCCAAGGCAGTTGAGTATCAGAGGTTGGAACAAGTGGGGACATCTCCCTCTCTCTGACTGAAGAGCCATGAAATTCTTGTCTTTCAAAGAATCTGATCTGTAAAACCCAGAAGCAATAGATAGCTTCCCAGATACAGATTACATATTATTCTTGCAGTTGTGCTTTAATCAAAAGTAAATTAGGTAAAGATTAACAGATCATAAAAATAGAAAAGAATATGGTTCGATGCTCTTTTGAAGGTAGCACTTAAAATTCCAGCATCACTGAAGAGAGTTAAATAGTCCTTGATCGTCTTCTCTAAATAGTATGTGTTAAAATTTTACAACAGGATCAAACAAGTTTATAGAAAGACATTGTCTCATCAATGACAAGAGTCTTGAGGTATTTTAGTACCTCTGTCTGGCTTTATTTGCTATATTCTAAGAACAGAATTGTTAGGATCTCAGGTTGTTTTGCAATCAGTTAGCTAATCAACTCAGGTCCATTGTTTCAACATTCAACCTCCCAGTACTTAAGCATCTATTTCTGTCAGTCCTTGTTGGTTCCTCGTGTTACTTCCCATCTCACATGTATTTCTGTATCTCCTTGTTTTTGTTTTTTTGTGTGTGTGTTGGATTACTTTTTGTTTCTACCCTGGTTTTTGTGACTTTTGTAAGTTTATTCATCATTTTTTATTAAACATTCAACATCAACTCTCTGCTTCTGCTGCTCTTGAATCTAGGTCCAACTGTAAAACCACACATCATGACAACAATAGATGTTTAATATGTGACGGAGTCAGATCCTCTAAGTCAAATGTGAATGTTTTCTATCAAAAAAAAAAATAGAATGCTCAAAGCTGTTAGTACATTGTCATAGTCAGATGAACTTTACCTTGGTATCTTATTCATGCATGATAGTTGAATGCTTCAAGAGATTAGAATATGGACTGACCAGGACTTGTTTTGTGATATTAAGAGCACTGCTTCAGGCTTCATAATTTATAAAAAGTTGAGTTAAAAGTGCAGAGGTTCTGATTTTCTGGTACACTGACTTTCCAACCCTTTGTTCTAACCCATGGCCCCTTGGTAGAGTCTTGATATGACTTTGAGGGGACCATCATTTGGGGTATTGATCCAATGACCTTATGTTCTCTTGCTATTGATGATACAGTTGGGTTTGTCTTTCTCATGTTTAACCTCTTTTTTTTTTTTAACTTTTGTGGCCTGTCTTCCTAAATCCCCAGTCAGTTGCAGCAAATGCCTCCTCACAATGAGTAACGGTTCTACTTTCTCTTAAAGGAGAGTCAGTCCTTTCTGCCATTACCACATGCATGCTCAGTATGAGGGATTTCTGCAAAGTCAAAATCTTGTAGAAATCTATAAATATAAATATATTCTTCTCATGCACATTCCATTGGATCAGAGTATGCTATATTTAATAACTGCACAGTATTTTATGTTGCTACTGTTCTTGTACCATATGTTATTCTTAATTCTGTTTTTATATACTGGTATATGTTTTATATTTTTATTTTTATGTCAATCTACATGCTTTGATTGGCTGTCTCTTTGCTGCTGCTACACCAGAATGTCCCCTCTGTGGGATAAAGATTATTCTGTTCCATTCTACACTGAATAACATTACAAGTAGGGTTGAACTGGAACATATTTTCACCTTCCTGAAATAATGACTTAAGTCAGTTTTTTTTTTTTTTTTGCTACACTCGAAAAATACTTTTTATGGTTTATTTTTTATTTATTTATTTGCCTAAATCTTTTGGCAAGAAAGATTTAGGCAAGATTTTTTTCCTCTAAATTCTTTCTGACAGGAAATGAATTAATCCATTATTTTAGGATGGTGATGATATATAAGTGAATCTTAAACTCATCATTGGATTCACTTGATTATATGTTTCTGCATATAAAATCTGATTATTCTGTAAAGTGCCCTGAGAGGATATTGGTTATGAATTTCTGCTACATCAATAAGCTGAATTTAATTTCCATCTTATCAAAATGCCTCTTGGGTTCCACCCTTCAGATGTTCTCCAGGAGACTCCTACTGCCCTGAGGTAGACCCAGAACTCCCTAGAGGGGATTGGGAGCACCTAGGAATCCCTTGTGAGAACCTGCAAAATGGGAGGCCTGTCTGGATTTCCCTCCTGGACGTCCTCATCTGCAACTCAAATTTTGATATTCAGAAGACAGCATTTGAGTGGCTGGATGGTTACATCTGAAGATTTTTTTACTGAATGCTAGTAATATATAAAAGATCAACTGTATTATAAAACATAAAGCAGATGTGAAGGTGCAAAGAAAGTTGAGTAAGATACTGGTCTCAAAAACGCGAAGAAATAAAGTACATATTTATGTTCAGTTTTATTACTATTAATAGGAAAAGCTAAAACACAGTGCTCACACAGTTGAAACACTTTGTACTCCTTTCATGATTGCCATTTTCCTCAACACGTAAGCATAAGACCTAGGTAAGGTCTAGGTATTTACTTTACCTCCAAACACCCTGGATACCAAGATGATGGCATCTGCAGGGGGTATGGCTAATCCACAAAAAACCTGACCCTATATCCTAAAAGATCAGATGGTAAAATACCAATAGACGCTCCATTGATGTTCTTTCTCAGTTACTTAAGTGGTCAGAGCTGTGTTTTGGGGGTTTTGCATCTTTTGTGTGTTTCTGTCAGTATTTCCAGAAAGAGAGAGGAAACATCGCTGATTATAATTTGGTTTAGAGGTAATGTTCCATACTGTTAGTGTAAACAGACTTGCAGTGTGAGAATCTGTGAGGGTGAATTCACAGTGATTCATACAAAAGCCGGATCAAACTGAAATTAACATCAGTAGCGTTGGATCTCGATCTTCATGGACAAGTTTATTTACTCAGATATGTTTCAAAATATAATGGGATCACACATCCAACTCTGGTGATAGTCAGTGGCATGCGGTCAGGGGAGGCACGTTATTTTTCATCATGGAAAAATAATATAAAATAATGATAAAATAATTTATATTGCTATATTCAGCCTGTGGTTTGTACTATAAAGTATTTATTTTTTATTTAGCTTAACCAATTTTGATTTTTTTTTTTCTTCAAAATCGCTGAATTTTCGCAATTTCCCATTCAAATGCTCAAAAGCTAAGCTGTTGGGGCAACAGCAAGCTGAGCCTCACCTTGGATTGCGCAACCTCTCATTTTATGCCATTCCTGTCTGTACGTCTAAATAAAATGGTTAAAAAACATTTAATACATGAACTGATTTTCCATAATTTAGTTTATTTGTATGATTTACAGTGCTTTTCGTCATCAACTGGGTGTGTGTAACGTGATTCGTGTGCGGAAGAGCGATCATAACCGGCAGACAACAGTTTCTAGGAGAGGCAGGCAGTTTTCTTGCCTCATGGCAGGGGGCGCTCATGATCCCAGACATTGGTTTTATGACTCTACGTCTGCAGAATGAGAAGTAGCGCGGTAGCCATACAGTAAATAAGTCGAATGCAGCGATATATTTAATGTTTTCTCCTCTCTTCCGACGTCAACATGGATGACCATATTTCTACACTTACACAAAAGTGGATTTTCACTTGAAGCAGCAAATAATAACTAAAAGAAGAGCAACACCGGAGCTGAAAGGTTTGCTTCGAGAAAGAAGGGTACCGCTCCTCTCAGAGTGGTATACAAGGAAAGACCGGTTTTATGAATGTCCTGCTAGAAACTACCTTTTCTGCTTCCCTTGCCTTCTTTTCTCAACGTGTGGCACTGTGTGGACTCAGATGGGATTTTGTGACTTAAATAATTTCCAAAGAAGCCTCACCAAACATGAGTGGTCGACCACTCAAAACCAGGTCGCACTAGAAACGTTTGGCTTGTGCAGACTGGACTTCATTTATAAGTAAAGGTAAGACGACAATAATTTTTTTTTTTGTTTAGTTTTTTAAATTAAATGTGCGTGTTGTGGGTTACAGTTTGTATGTGTGGAGAATTCAGAAAAAAAACAACCCACAAACTACTGTTAGATTAGCTAATAGCAGCGGTAGCTAATTTACCACAGCTATAACTTAATAAAACATTAAGCCTAAAAACATACTACTGCAACAGACTGAATGTTCTGCTCTTTGTGCAAAATACTTGCGTGTTTTTTTGTTGTTGAAACCTGAAACACGGAGTGGTGTTGCTGTCAGTTGCTATGGTAACGGGTCCGAGTGTAACATGGGCGATACAGAGTGCGAGAAAGAAGTGGTTTCGAGTTGTACTTCGGTTTTTTCCCTTTGCTGTGGAGCATAACACGAAATTAATAACCTACATTATCAAGTTTCATTGAGTTAACGGAATTGTGCTACGGCGGCATGGCGGCTATGGATGGCATGTGAAAGAATAGTCTTTTCGCCCTACAGCTTTGAGCATGTGAGCGAAATATCCGTACGTAAACAATACCATGCAAGGTGTCTATATTTGTGAATCTGATTAAGACAGTGCCTCGCCAGCTATGAACCTCCACCGCAAGTCACTGTACCAAAATGTAAAGATCACCCTTTGAGATCCTGAAAAAAATTTGAGGGAAATCAATTGCTGGGTATCAGACGTCGTAGCACCGATGTTACCCAATGCAGATGGAGGGCCGGACGTAAGTGCAGCCCATTTATTTCTGTTGATCCAGCATCAAAATGTCTATAGTTTGAGTCCTTTACGGTTGTTCCAAACGTTCTAATAGAGAGAAAGATAAACGTCATTTTTGTGCTTCGAAGGTAGTTGGTCACAAGGGAGTTACATTTTTTTAAAAATTACCGAAAAAAAATGGAGAAAAGTGGATCAACAATCTACAGCTAAAAACAGGAGGTGCGGAAACTAACAACGCCAGAGTTTGCAGCGCCACTTTGTAACAGGTAACGATCGCATTGTTTAAATTGTATGTTCAGATGTTTTATTGGACAGTTACTTAGAAAGCCAAGCATTCATATGTAAGGTAAGATATATTATTTGTATGTCCTAGCGTGGTTGTCCTCAGAGTGCTAATGTTGTTAGCAGCTAGCTCAGTGCCGAGTCACGGACAGAAAAGATAATGTTTATTCAGTGGGACTTTCATGCTAGAAAAAAAAAAGCTAAATGAATTAAATATAACCTACCCAGCCATACGGTCACAGTAAGCTGCGACTATTGCCCAACATGGTTCGTGTCTGGCTACGAAGTATATTCGTGTCCAGACACGAATATACTAAGCTAGCACAGTGCTCTGAGCAGCTAGCACAGTGCTCTGAGCAGCTAGCACAGTGCTCTGAGCAGCTAGCACAGTGCTCTGAGCAGCTAGCTCAGTGCTCTGAGCAGCTAGCACAGTGCTCTGAGCAGCTAGCACAGTGCTCTGAGCAGCTAGCACAGTGCTCTGAGCAGCTAGCTCAGTGCCGAGCGCTGAGCTAGCTGGGGTCTTCTGTAGATCGGAGCGAATCGTTGACCTACATTGGATCTGAATCCAGCGTCCTACAACGACTCAACATTAACGTATAACTCCAGCATGAATTTGGTTTTACAGAAGCTAAATGAATTATTTACCGGCAGATCCACGCTCATAGAAATAACGTGGGGTTAGTTCTTATCATAGACTAATTACTTAAAATAGCACAATTCACTACTCACCCTGCAGAAACAAGTCATTTAATGGTTCTTTTGAGCCTAAATGGTTGACCCAACTTGAAACTAAATGATTGTATTCTCCAGGCTTTTGAAGCTTTTTTTTTTTTCTGGCTCCTCGTATAATATGAATATAAAAAGAGTGGATTCTGCATTCTTGTTGAAAAATTATCTATGCAGACAATCTCTCAGTTCAAGACACTTTATGACATCACTACTACAGATAGTTGAAGCAGAGTGTGAACAACAGCAGTTGTTTATGAACATCAGCTAATAATGAAATGCTTTGGTTACAGTGGTTTTGGCGTTGTCGTACCTTGTCAGTACTAAATGTCTCCTGGTCTCTGTAGTTCACGTCACATCAACTACTGCTCTATACACGTTAGTCATTATGACAACAGATGCATTCTGGGTTTTTCTTTTTTTTTTCTTTCAGAATTTTAATTTTTTTTCCAAACAACATAACCATTCAAGAATTAGCTTTTTTTTTTTTTTTTTTTTTTTTTTTTTCTACACGATCAACCTTACTGTGTTTCAGTGGTGTAACAAACAGTACTCAAAACACTCATTTGACAGCTGTATTAGTGAAATTGAACACTTATGAGCCAAACATGGGCAGATTTTGCACAGAAAGTCACAACAAGTCTTTAAATACAGTGGAGAATCACAAGTGGACCGAAGTTGCTGTACAGTTCTTTTAAAATAATCATCAGAATACTGGTTTGATAGGTCTCCAAACTATCCAGTTTTTCACATCTGCACTTGACAAATATCCATGTAAATATTCACATTATAACCTTATATTTTAGCAGGAGACATTAATATTGTTGCTCTCCTTTTGCATGGACATTAGTAATATTAATGTCTCAGTTCACTGTTCCAAACATAACATCATTACTTTTCTGCAATTTTTGGCTGCATTCTCAGTTACAGCAATCTCCTCTTTTCAGGCATTTAACATATTTCTCCATTTGGTCATGGAAATTATCATAGCTTTGCATGAAAATGATAAAGTATTACTGGCTCGGTAAAGCATGTTAGGGCCATGGTAGATGGAAAAAGAAAGGAAGACTACATACAAAAAAGACATTTTGAGATTAATCTCAGAAATTTTCTAGAAAAAATAAGGAATTATCAGTGGATTCTTAAATAAAATCCACTGATAATCACAATCAACCCAAGCATAGAAGGGATTTTTTTTTACCAGAACAATGAATGAATGTGGCCCAATTTCCCTTCATAGATTATTTCTTATACGATTGGATTATTTAATGCATAAATAACATAAAATAAAGGCACATCATAACAGCTCATCCTTTTAATCTTTATTTCTGTGCTGCTTTTGTACTAAACGGCCATTTTTGTTTTAAATCATAAAACAAAAATGGCAAAAATGTTGTGTAATGGAACTTTCTCTCTTTGCACTTTTAAAAATTTCTACAGAAATCATCCTGACTTAAAGTGCTTTAAACTACGCAGACTTTCAAGCTATAATTACTGGACAAAAATATCCGGTGTCTAAATCCACATGGTAATAACGCAATTAAAGTGGTGTTTCTGAGGCTTGGTAATCGTCTTTGACAAGGCTTACAATTCAATTAACCCCATTTAACACTTGTTTCAACTTCCTGTGAGGCTAATTTGCTTTAAACTTACATTACTTGCTATAATTATGCCTAAGGAAATGTCCAGTTCCTGAATTATCAGTTGTTTATGTGAATGAAGCACAGATTCTTTTTATTTATATTTAATTTTTTAGAGAATAGGATCAGTTCTTATGCTGCCGGATAACTCTAGGGAAAATTCTGCTGTCTGGCCCTGAATAAAATGATATCTGTGTCATTTACAATAAAGTTGATCTGACCTTATTGATGTGTCGGATACCGTAATGAGGTGTTGAAGTTTGAAAAAGGTGTTAAGTCTCCCTTAAAAACCATACCTCACCTTTTTAATTGTTTTATTTTTTGTCCATTTCTGAATGGACAAAGTGATATTATCTATCCAATAATCTAAAAGCACAACTTGTGCAGCACTTTTCTAGACACTTACCAAGGCAAGCCATGGATCAAACCCATTTAATCACTGCTTTCTTGTTCTCTTCTAAGCTCACGCTGCCTGTGACATATTGAGCCGGCAAACTTTCCATGTTCTCCTGGAGAAGGTCATTGGGCCAGGCCCAATCTAGCCTGTGAAACCGAGCCAAGATTTTCACTGCTGTCATTCAGATTAGTATTAGACGTGAGCGCCTTTCCTAAGCAAATCAGACAGTGTGAAGGACACGACCATTCTTCCATTCAAGCACGCCCGCTTCTTGTTAAAGAGAGGCAGGGCAATGAGTTGTAGGACAAAGGGAAGTTTGTGGGAAGTCCTTCTTGTTCTTGATTACTTTTTAAAGAGAAAAGCCGTTTCATCATGTTTGACAAGATGTGAGTGTATTGCTCTCAGTAGCAACGCCTTTGTGGATATTCTAAGAATGCTTCCAATTCTTCTTTGAAAATTCTGAATATTTTCTTCTTCCAAGAAGTGATTTTGGTCTTTGGATGTAAACCAACTTCCAAGAAATGTTAAGTGTGTTGAGCAATTGTGGAGCAGGGACGAAACCACATGTGGAAAGTTCACGTGACTGTATTGAAATGATTACAGTATGAGATAAAATGAATGGTAGAGTTGGCATGCACACTGACAGACCTTTGTCAGTATGTTTTTTTTACTCCTAGCCTAGATACCAAGGACTATTTGGCGTGGAATGGAGTGAAACAAGTGTTGTATCTTCTTCTGCTGAAAATCTGAGTAGTTTTAACTGACCATTTAGTTTGGCACTGGCTCAGTTTGTCCGAGCTCAGATGAGTTTCGCAAAGCTTCGGCCTTCCAATAATAATTTTACCCAAATCAAATCTCTGTTTTAAAATTAAAAGACTGAATGAAAAACTGTATTTTTTTTTCCCTTTTCTGCAGTGAGCCTTTCATAAAACATTTAAAATTGGGAACAGAGATGATGTCAAGTTGGTGTGTAAAAGAGCACTCCCTAAATCGGACAAACCAAAATCTCTACACTCCACCTACATGGCAACTCTATAACGTCCCAGCCGAGTTTTCCCACCATTAAGTACTAGTAATGCCGTCTGCCCAGTACATTTAAAAAATGTCACCTGTCTCTCCTGGTGTGATCTCTTGGATAGCACCAGTTTTTCCCATGTTGGTACACATACCAGAAGTACAAGCTCCCTGCAAAGCAAAACGCAAACCTTTTTGCATTGTTTCGCAAAACAAGAAAAACAGGGTCTGACTTTTACTCGTAGTCAACAACAGACCCAAAAGCATGCACAGATATGTAAAGGGGACATGGAGTTTGTAGGATTTGAATTGTGTTACCATCAATAAAGGAAACACAAGCTGCAGTAATCGAAAACTTAGCTGGAAGCACTATCAAATTTGGTTGGAGAATTGGTATCAATTCTCTTGGAAGGACAAACTTGCACCTGGACCCAATCAGCACTGATTGGAGAGTGGCATCAAGCCCACGATGGACACCACAGCTGATAGGACACACCATCTTCAAGTCTGGGAAAAGTAAGTGATGAAATTGAGCTTTTAAATTCTGCTTTCCTTTTTGTTTTTAATTTCTGTCAGTATTCAGGAGCATAATGTTTGCTAACTTACAGCACAGATTTTATGAGCTTAGAGTAAGAAGCCTTGATATATAAAGTGTACACTTTACTTAAATACATGGAGATGTAGGTAAAAAAAAAACTTTTAACGACTATCTTTTTTGTCTTTGGCTGTTTAACTTATGTACAAACTTGTTGGCATGTTAACTGTGTGGTTCAAATCAGGAATTATGTCAGTGCCTTCCGGAAAACACTGTTGCTTTCCATAAAGAGAAGTGCCATGTAGAAGGACTTCTGTTCACTTTCAGTCTGAACATTGTGGCCACGGGCTACAACTTCACATCCAGTCTTATAACTGACAGGCTAACAGAGATTTCTGGGAACCTTCCCAAAGCTGCTTTGCATCACTTGTTAAAAGGTAACTTTTGATGGATTTCGTTTAAGTTGTAATAGGAAACCTGTGACAGCTGGAGTAGAAAGACGCCAAAGCAAACTTAAAAGAAAAAGCCCTTTAATATGCATCACATTATGTGCTTTAGGCAAACATGCTAATATGTGAATGTTTTGAATATTTGTATTACATTTTAAGTTGTTTAAGTTGCCCTTCAAAGTCAAGCCTGAGTTTTATGATTGTCGCCACTGCAGGTCCTAAAAACATTTTTATTCACGGTTCAGTCTTGTTGTCAAATGTCACACCGTTTCTCAAATAGGTTAGGTAGACATAATGTGATCAAGGGATATTTTTGCAAAAAAACATGTCAGGAGTTTTTTCTTTGTATGTGCAAGTGTTTCATAGTATAGTAAGTTTTTCGCTTCAAAATAATTGTTAAAATTAAAATGAATCACTCCATGTTCCCTGGCATCACCATGAGCAAAGGCGTGCCTCAAAGTTGTGTTCTTAGACCTATAGTTTTCTCCCTTAACACATGGCTCCAAACATGCATATGTGACCCGAATGCTCTACCTATTTATTTGCTGATAATACAACCATTGGCCTGAACCTTCATAACAAAGTATGCTACAGAAATAATTTCAGTCATTCAGGGACTTGATCCTGAAAAAAGAATATTAATGATGCACATTGTCTTTAGGTGAAATTGATCAAATCACCTACACTAAGATGGCTCTCAGTAAAATTATTTACCCTGGAGTTAATTTTTCATAGATCTGAGACTAAGAAAGATGAGACAGATGAGATTTTTTAGACTATATAGTCTTTCCAACTGTTCGGAGGGTACATAGTGGTTATATTAATTTTTTGCTTTGGAAAAGATCCTTTCTGAAAGGCTTTTAGCTTCAAAACAACACAGTCCACTAGCTTTTTAGGGCTCAACCTGGTCCGATTAGACTCAATAAAGTCAATTTTATGACACATGAAAGCCTTTTCCTCAATAAAAACATTTTTTTTGAGGTCTTACATCCCAGCGCAGGGACTGCACGCTGTCTGACAGCCGAGAGGAACGGAATGGAGCAGCTATTTTTACCTGAAACCCAGGAGTGAGCTCAACAAGGAAGGTGAAACGAGAGGAAGAGTGGAAATTTAGACAGCACTCGGGGAATGTGAATTGGGCAACGTTAATCATCTGGACAGCAAAGACATTAACTGAGTATGAAGCTCAGGTCTCTAGATGTTGCATGAACTGTTCGAAAAGTGACGGAGAAGGTGTGTAACACTTTTAAAGCAGAAAGAGGAAGGCTGATATGATTAAGCGTGAGTCATGCTGTAGTGAAAATTTGTGTGTGTAATGGCCTTGTCAAGGTGATATGCACTGGCATGAGTTACTCTTTTAGTCGAGGTGCACTTTCTTAATCCCCAAAAGAAGAGGTAATGCTGGGGGCTGTGGTGGTGCAGGGGCAAAGCCTTAGTCCGTGATGTGGACATCACAGGTTTGATTCCAGGCCTCAGATGAAGGCCGCTAGAGTCAATGAAAAGTAGAGGCAGTGGTTCCCAAGTCATGTTATGGTTCATGACACCTCACTGATGGAAAATTGTGAGATTACAGCAGTACAGTAAGAATGCCACACAATATATAACTGTGTATTTGCTGTTGTCTTGTTATAACTTTACATTGACTTGCTGAGCATCTTCACGTTGTGATTGCAAATCTTTTGATCTTATACCAGAGAATGGTATGGCAAGATTTTGCAGACTGCTGATCCGTCAGGATTTGCAACAAAGGTCCAGTACTAACCCTTTATTACAAAAGCAGGCTCACCTTTTGTCATTTTCAGAGACTGCAATGCTTGTTGACCAACTTTGGGAGCACGGATTTTAGAGGCACCAATGTAAATGAGATCTGTTGCTTCTCACCTGCCTCTTAGATTTTACAAGATTTTGATTCACATTTAGAAAGTGGGGAGGAACCCTTCATGCTATAAAACCTGTTGCATACTTTATGGATACTGTCAGCTTTTTATCTCCTGCTGCAAAGCTTATCCAGATTCATCATTGCCATACCCTTTTTGAAAGGATATGGCTTTCTCTAGTGGTCGTTTACATGGAAAGATAATTGAATGGGTAATTTTAAATCATTTTGAAGGCTTAATAGTTGTCTGTTTACTTTGCAAACTTTACATGAACTCACACAAGACTGCAAAATAACATTTGACTGTTACTTGAACACATTATTCGACATGCTGAGAGGCAGGGATCAGATCAGACTGATCACTTGTTCTGTCTGCTGAACCGTCAAAGAATTCCTGGTTTTCCATGGGAAATCTTGAGCTTTCAAACATGTTTTCATAGGTAGCGTTAAATGGTACAAATGTGTTGAATCCAATAATGTTTCATATTTAACTTGACTGAAACTGTGATATTTTTACTCTTTAGCAACTTTTGCTGGGATACAAATGCACTATGAAAATTAAGTAACTTTTGTATCATTTAACTTGAGTTTTTTTTTTTTATCTCATTGAATGTATGCAGTAAAGGCAGAAGAATTTTAAACAAATTGGATTAAATGGCTGAATAAAAGTACCAAAGTTGAGAAGTTTTAGTCATTAAAATTTTTTTATTGTACTCCAAACATTGCCAATTTTTTTACTTTTTGTATTTCATCCCTGTAACAAACAAACAAGTTTCGGGGATGCATTTTCATAAATTAAGATGGTCATAAAAATGCTCATATCTCACATGACTAATTGTAATTTTCTGATTTATTGTTGTACACATTTCTGTGGTTTGAGGCTCTGGATTCTGTTTGGTCCAGTTGACTAGTTTGGTCTAGTCAACTAGACCAACTGTTTGGTCTAGTCAACTGGATACTTAAGATACTAAGTATCTTGCTTAGTATCTTAAGCAAGATACTAAGAAAATTTACTTATTTGTCAAATGGTCTGTACAAAACTTCATATGGCAAAAGATTTTGATCCATACCTATCTGCTCATTTTAGGAATAAAAAGACAAAATCTGCATTCCACAAATGTCCAGTTTTTGATAACTAGTCAGTCCTTACCATAACTTGAAATGTCTGCAAAGTGGTGCAGTTGTGATGCAGTTAACCTGACCACTGGGGGAAAAAAATCAATACTTCTCTTTGATATATAAGTAACGCAAAAAAAGCATGACTGTGCATCTGCTAAAAGAGTATAACCATGTGATGACCTTTGCAGATTTAATCTGGCCAGATCACAGCCTTGTGACCACATTTTACCAGCTTCACAAACAGCCATGTCTCAAATGGGTAAAACAGGCATTTCGTTCACACCTCACCTCAGATTACAGGACCAACTGTACGAGTCAAATACACACTTATAATGTTGCCTGTGTTTAGTGATCGAACTCATTTGGTCGCTGCAGTTTAAAGGGGGGAGCCAATGTCACTGCTGATCATTACGCAGCAAGTAGACAAGCCAGAGGGGAAAAAACAAGAACAAAGATGGCCATGGAAGAATGCTGGTTCCTGACTGTGTGCATGTGCCCATTTGCTTTAGTTTATTATCCTGCTTAAATTTACAATGAAGACTTCAGCTGTTTAGATAACTGATAAACTGCATCGGATTTTCATTTGAAATATCCGGGTATTTTAAAGGGCTTAAGATGCTATGCACGCTAATAAGATTTTTAGCGTCTTTGAAAGAGAAACAAGCAGCCTTACAGAATCACAGCTTCTCCTCCATTCTGAATCAGTTGTTATTGGGATCATTATCACGTACGCATCCTTAGTTTGACATTAGACTCACTTTGCACAACGTACAAAGTTCCAGTTAGTTTTTGGAGCATTTTTGCAAATTCCACACATTTGAGATAATGGAACAGAAAAGTAATTTCCATACAATTTGTCTAAAACATTCACTCATTCGACTGTCATCAAATGGGCTTCCTTTGAACTGCAAAATTTCCATAAAAAAAATCTGAAATCGGTATAATTTTTTTTCTTTTGCATGATATTTGTTTTTCAGATAATTTTACTGTGACCACCATCAGATTGCAATTGTTGTAATATGCCCCTGAAGTGACCTGCTTGCACAAAAGACCTGAAGTCACCTACAGAACAGTGTGGTTAGGGAAGCAAATATGGATGCTACACATGTCAGCACATGTGCCTCAGACCTGACATTTTTGTGCACTCCAGGGTGTCAAAGCATGACTGGCTGTATCAACTGTGTCTGCTATCAGATGAAATGTGGCATGGTCATTCAGACTGAACTAGCTTTGAAAATAATCACCTAAGACCATGTACGAAAGTGACCCCAACCTGACTTGATAAAATCGGATTTGTGCTGTTAAGTTTATCGAAAAATTTTTATGTAGCTGCTTTTGCCTGCATTGTGACCGTAACCAATACGGAATGAATTATTGACATACATTGGAACCTCTAAAAAATATATTTTAATAGTCTATAATTTCATTTGCAAGGGGAAGATTCCAAATGGAGCAGGTAGTGTGTGCGTAGGAGTGTGTGGGGGTGTGTGTGCGTGTGTGTATATGTGTATATATATTATATATATTGGAGCATGTTTTAGGTAAATAATTTAATATTGCTGAAAAAATACAAGTTTCACTTATTTCACTTACAACTAGTACTTTTTCATCGGTTTTAAGGATTTATTGACATAAAACAAGCTCATATATGTTGCTGGAAAGTTACTTGTAAGTTTAATTTTATTTCAAGTGTTCTGATATATTTGCACCAGCACAACCTAAAATAAAGTAGTATTCAATAAAATAGAATATATATTTATGTCAGAATAAAATCAC
>CAEGAE010014590.1:0-13101 GCA_903067095.1 Girardinus metallicus | reverse complement strand
CTGAACCAGGTGAGGCCTCAGCGTTTCCATGATGGGAAATCTGTCAGATTGACAGGATGTGTGTTTTCTCTGCAGCGGTCAGTTTTGCAAACTATCCCAGTTGCTGCCTTGACTAATAACAGCTGGAATCTGTGGAGGTTTGGTGGTGGAGCGTAAGAAAAAGAGGACAGTAAAGGCACTGCTAACATTTTCTAGGCTCTCCTGAACATTGGTTCTGACTGAGTCTCTGCTGTAAGATGAGATAGTTGTACTGTTTGGTGTCTGGAGGTCTGAACATTGGGTCGTTTCGCCGACGGTTGCTTTACGTCTCAGCACCAAGTAGAAAACAGAGGAAACGGAATACTGTCTGTCTGGATCAGAACCGTTTCTATTTTAACTTCGATGCTGACAACAAGAGACAATAAAATACCGTGCAACCATCGGTCAGGTACTGCCCAGAAGGTAAGACACAGTATTTTGGAAAGAACTACGCAAGTAAGATAATGAGTCATAGCTATAAATACTAAGTCTTCCCTAAAATTTGACATAATTGCTCGTAAATAACAATGAAACCTCTCTGCTGAAATTCTATTAAGATGAACCTGGGTGTCAGTCTTAAAAAGCAACTCTGAAGGAGATCTGTATGTCTTTACCTTCACCAGTGAGTGCAGACCTCTCTCCCCAAACATGTCCTGCAGGAAGGTGTTGTCCTCTGGACGGCTGACATGGGGCTGCAGCTGGGATGGCAGGGCTGCCAGCAGGGCATACAGACCTGCAGAGAAGGAAAGCGAACACGTTAGCATGCAGAGCGGTAACAATAACTGACACGTGTGAATATCTGCAGTTTGATAATACACAACAGAAGTTTTTTTTAAAAGATCAATATTATGTATACTCATGAATATGTGCACCCCATCAAATGACAATGTAGACATGTAAATATATTCACAGAGGACCTGTGATGTCTTTTTAACAGTATGAAGCACAACTAGCTGAAAATACAACCAAAGCACTTGAACACACATCAAGTAAGCAGTTAAAGGGGACCCATTATGCAAAAGTCACACGTTGCACATTTTCGTACTTCCATTTAGGTTTCTATTGCTTCTAAAAACAGCACAAGCGCTTGAAAAAGAAGAAAAAGAAAATACCCGACCATTTTTTGACAATAAGTTTGTTTTTTGGTGTCTGAAAAAATTAGACGTTTCAGAATCTTGCTGAACATAACAACACAAATCGGAAGGCACTGCCCCTCACCTAGCAACCCGAGCTGAGCGCCAGCAGGTTTCGTCAGCTGGTTTCGTCAGCTGGTTTTCCTACTGTATAATGGCTGCTGTATAAGACAAGTTTTTTGTTGTTGACTTGCCATCCAGAAACCACTTGCTGCATTCTTGTGCAGGAGGCTCCACTTCTGCTTTTAAAAAATGTACCGATGTATAATTGCATGTCTGCACGTCTCATGTGTGAGTGTAAACGTCAACTTGAGGGGGCGTGGCCAGCAGCAGCTTATTTGGATTTAAAGTGACAAGAGGCCTTAAAACAATTCATTCTGAAAGGAGAAAAAAAACAGAGCAGACTAAAATCTCATCATCTAAGAATGATTTTGTGCAAGAATGTAATTAACATGTTTTGTGAAGCACATAGACTTATCCTAACTTTTTCAAGGAATGTCACCTGTTAATGTCACCTTAAAAGGTTCATCCAGCATTTCTCTTCCATATTTTGTCCCGACAATCTCTTTTTCCCCATATCCTCCCCCACAGAAACAAATAAAACCCCAACACAAGTCATCTTCTGAATCGAGTTGCTTTTAGGATCAGGTGAAACATCCATTCCGAGACTTTCCATTAAATGGATGATTGCAAATTTACAGCCGCAAATTTTTCCTTGCATGTAAACAGTCATATTTGGACTGAAGTGGATGTGTGCTCTGTGTTTTGGAAAGTTGTAGGGATAAATGATCTCTGTTGCTCTTCTGACTTTTTGCAGACATTTTTCCACAATCCAATGAAAAAAAAAAAAATCTTACAGAGCTGAAACCGAACAGAGTGTGTCGGTGGCAGCGAGAGGAAGCACATGACTGAATCTGAGTCATCTCCAAACAACGCATGCCTGAAATTCAAACGGCCTTTCAGACATCACCAAGCCGTCATATAGAGGGAACAAATATTTCAAATTCCCTCTAAAGAGAACCAGACTGAGAGCTGGTGGTTTCAAACGCAGCAGAACGTACGTGGTCGTTTCTCGGCTTCTGGGCTTCAAATACTGGGCTTCAAAATAACCATCAAGAAATGACTTGCAGATTTAAACTCAACCACAGTGAGGTAATTAGGACAGATCATGAGAGCAAAGTTTAAACAGGTTTATTGCGGACAACGGTCAAAACAAACTGGACTGGTTATTTTGTACTTGTTTATTTATCTCTCCGAAATTGCCTTTTGGGGTTTGGGGCTGCTTTGTGTCCCAGGTGACTTGTCATAGTTGATAGAAACGTGAATTTTGTTCTCTACCAGGAATTCCTGCAGGAGTATGTCCCGCCATCATCACATGAACCTTAAGCCCAATTCCTCTTTGGTTCTGCAGCAGAACAATCAACCAAAACACTTGACCTTAAACTCACTGTTCATACTTGGAAGCCTTTCAACATGGCTGAATTAAAAGACTTCTGTAAAGACTTATCAGCAGTTATCAGTCTGTCATTGCTGCCAAGGATGACACAGCTAGTTATAAGGTTTAGTGGGGAATTACGCATTTCTAAAGGGCTTGGATGGTTTAGATAGCTTTTCTCCTCTGAATGAATAATCATTTGAAAATGAACTTATGGATGTATGTGTATTAATGCCATCCATCCATCCATTTTCTTCCGCTTATCTGGGGTCGGGTCGTGGGGGTAGCAGCTTTCGAAGGGAGGCCCAGACATCCCTCTCCCCAGCCAGTTCTTCCAGCTCTTCCGGGGGAACCCCAAGACATTCCCGGGCCAGCTGAGAAACATAGTCTCTCCACCGTGTCCTAGGTCTTCCCCAGGGCCTTCTCCCTGTGGGACGTTCCCGGAACACCTCACCAGGGAGCCATCCAGGAGGCATCCTAACCAGATGCCCAAGTCACCTCAACTGGCTCCTCTCGATGTGGAGGAGCAGCGGCTCTACTCTGAGTCCCTCCAGGATGACCGAGCTTCTCACCCCATCTCTAAGGAAGAGCCCAGACACCCTACAGAGAAAACCCAATTCGGCCGCTTGTATCCGCGATCTCGTTCTTTCGGTCATGACCCAAAGCTCATGACCATAGATGAGGGTAGGAACGTAAATCGACCGGTAAATAGAGAGCTTCGCTTTTTGGCTGAGCTCTCTCTTTACCACAATGGACGGATACAGCGCCCGCTTCAGGGCAGACACTGCGCCAATCTGCCTGTCGATCTCCAACTCCCTTCTTCCCTCATTCGTGAACAAGACCCAAGTCCACAAAAAACATGTAGACTGGCGGGATGA
This sequence comes from Girardinus metallicus, assembly GCA_903067095.1. Taxonomy (NCBI): domain Eukaryota; kingdom Metazoa; phylum Chordata; class Actinopteri; order Cyprinodontiformes; family Poeciliidae; genus Girardinus; species Girardinus metallicus. The sequence continues at coordinate 9,637 of CAEGAE010014590.1, read as the reverse complement.
ACTCCCATGCACCCTCCAGGACCCTGCTGAGGGTGTATAGCTGGTCCAGTGTTCCACCACCAGGACGAAAACCACACTGCCTCTTCCTGAATCCGAGGTTCGTCTATCTGATGGACACTTCCTCTCCAGAATCCCTGAATAGACCTTGCCAGGGAGGCTTAAAAGTGTGACCCCCCTGTTGGAGCACTTCCTCCGGTTCCCCTTTTTAAACAGGGGGACCAGCACCCCAGTCTGCCAATCCATGGGAACTGCCCCCGATGTCCATGCAATACTGCAGAGTTGCGTCAGCCAACACAACCCTACAATATCCAGAGCTTTAAGGAACTCCTGGTGAATCTCATCCACCCCCATGGCCCAGCCACTGAGAAGTTTTTTAACCACTTCGGCGACCTCATCCCCAGAGATTGGAGAGCCCGACACAGAGTCCCCAGGCTCAGCTTCCTCAATGGAAGGCATGTTGGTGGGATTGAGGAGGTCTTCGCCCACAACGTCCCGAGTCGAGGTCAGCAGCACACCATCCCCACTATAAACAGTGATGGTGCTGCACTGCTTCCCCCTCCTGAGACGCCGGATGGTGGACCAGAATCGCCTCAAAACTGTATGGAAGTCTTTCTCCATGGTTTCTCCAAACTCCTCCCACGCCCAAGTTTTTGCCTCAGCAACCACCCGAGCTGCATGCCGCTTCGCCCACCGGTACCCATCAGCTGCTTCTGGAGTCCCACAGGCCAAAAAGGCCCAATAGGACTCCTTCTTCAGCCTGACAGCATCCCTCAATAAAGGTGTCCATCAACGGGTTCGAGGGTTGCTGCCGCAACAGGCACCGGCAACCTTGCAGCCACAGCTCCGATAAGCCGCCTTAACAATGAAGGCATGGAAAATGGTCCACTCAGACTCAATGTCCCCCAACTTCCCCGGAACGTGTTCAAAGGTCTGCCGGAGATGGGAGTCAAAGCTCCATCTCACAGGGGACTCCGCCAGACGTTCCCAGCATACCCTCACAACACGTTTGGGCCTGCCAGTCTGACTGGCATCCTCCCCCACCAACAGAGCCAGCTCACCACCAGGTGGACAGCTCCGCACCTCTCTTCACCCAAGTGTCCAAGACATACGGCCGCAGAGCCGATGAAACAATAAAAAAGTTGATCGAACTGCGGCCTAGGGTGTCCTGGTGCCAAGTGCACATATGGACACCCTTATGCCTGAACATGGTATTCAATTTGGACAGTTTGTGACGAGCACAGAAGTCCAACAACAGAACACCACTCGTGTTCAGATTGGGGGGGGCGTTCCTCCCAACCACGCCCCTCCAGGTCTCACTGGCATTGCCCACATGAGCTTTGAAGTCCCCCAGCAGAACAAGGGAGTCCCCAGGGGGGGCACTCTCCAGTACCCCCTCTAAGGACTCCAAGAAGGGTGGGTATTCTCAACTGTCGTTTGGCCCGTAAGCACAAACAACAGTCAGGACCTGTCCCCCCACCCGTAGCCGAAAGTAGACTACCCTCTCATTCATCGGGGTAAACCCCAACGTACAGGCGCCGATATAGGGGGCAACAAGTATGCCCACTCCTGCCTGACGCCTCTCACTGCAGGCAACTCCAGAGTGGAAGTATGTCCAGACCCTCTCAAGGAGACTGGTTCCAGAACCAGAGCCATGCATCAAGGTGAGACCGACTATTTCTAGCCGGAATCTCTCAACCTCACACACCAGCTCTGGCTCCTTCCCCGCCAGAGAGGTGACATTCCACGTCCCGAGAGCCAGCTTCTGCAACCGGGGATCAGAATGCCAGGGCCCCCTCCCTCGGCCGCCACCCATCACACACTGCACCCGACCCCTTTGGCCCATGGGAGGGGGGACCTATGTCTCCTCTTCGGGCTGAGCCCGGCCAGGCTCCATGGGTAAAAGCCCAGCCACCAGGTGCTCTCCATCATGCCCCCTCTCCAGGCCTGGCTCCAGTGAGGGGCCCTGGTGACTTGTGTCCGGGCGAGGGAACACATAGTCAAAAGTTGTTTCTCTTCATAGGGGTCTTCAGAGAGCGCAACAGACATCCATCCATCCATTTTCTAACACCCTTGTCCCTAGTGGGGTCGGGGAAGGTGTTGGTGCCTATCTCCAGCAAACGTTTCAGGCGAGAGGCGGGGTACACCCTGGACAGGTTGCCAGTCTGTCACAGGACAAACAACCATGCACACACACACTCACACATAGGGAGAACTTAGAGAGACCAATTTACCTGACAGTCATGTTTTTGGACTGTGGAAGGAAGCCGTAGTACCTGGAGAGAACCCACGCATGCACAGGGAGAACATGCAAACTCCATGCAGAAAGACCTGGGCCTTCTTGCTGCAAGGCAACAGCGATACCAACTGCGCCACTGTGCAGCCTTGTGTATTAATGTCCAAAATTAAAATATGTTTGATCATCCAGCTAGAGTTTAAAAATAGCAACTCTGTAAAGGGTCAAATACTTTTTCACAGCACACACACATTATATCTATAAAAATCTGTATGTATACATTTTACCCTGTGAGATTTCAAGTAGAAATTCTAACTTGTGCACACAATCCTTCTTTGTAAAAAGGTTATATCAAGTTATTGCATCCATCATTTCACCCTTGTGGGGGAAAAGAACAAGTAGTCGATAAATGCTAAAAACAAATATGACACTAACTCCCATGATTTGTGTATGTGTAATACTGAGAAGGTGTTTTAAGATTCTCTGTAATGTAAGTGAGCATGTCCAGCCCAACAATAAGTGATTTAATACCCAGCAGGTTTTGGAAGAGCATGATGAAGGAAGGAAATCATCATAACCCAATAAAAAGAAGAATTCTGCATATTCAAACAAATAAAAGATATCATTGCTCTTTGTCTGTCCCTCTCTGTTGCTCTCTCTGGATTTATTTCTTATCCATCTGCTTTCTTTGACGATACTGTTATTCAGTTGTAAAGATGAAGTGGAAATTTAGAACTACTCTGATCTAACTGGAAACTGGGAGCTCTTCCAGTGGCAACAAATCCCAGCGTTTTGGTACAGTATCAGTGTGGCAGTGAGCCGCCTGCTGGCTACTGACCAGGACAAATGTCTGAAGCTCCCAGAGGATCCACCAGCCCCCTCAGCACAGACCAAGTCGGCCCTGAAAACCTCCAAATGTCTCCAACAAGCTGAAACCAACCAAAGACCAGATGCTCGGGATTCTTTTCCGTCAGGATGGAAACTTTTTTTTTCTCTATACATGCCCATATACTTGTATGGCTGTGATAGCTATGTCAGAATGAAGACACAGAGTGGTTTACAGATTATCTGTATCTCATTACTCAGTGTCATTATACAGCCATCTCCTTTACCTCATCCAGCATGTGGTTATTAGCATGTCTGCTAAAAGCTTTGTCCCGTTCAAACATTTCCATGTGTCGTCTTTCAGCCTCCTCCTCTGCAGCTGTGCGTGGCTGTAGCGTCCTCACCTTTAACTGCTGTGTGGGAGCCGTAAACCTTGATAGAACCTGCAGGTCCGGCTTGGAATAACACTGCTAGCTTTAATGAGGTTAATAAAAGGCCAACGGTGTCTTTAGAAGAGACTGGGGAAGGTTGGAGCCCGGCTTCATGTGTTCAGGGATCATAAGCATTTGACTCACCAGGAACCTCAACAATTTACCAAATAAAAACAATGACTGTTAATTCAATCAGTGAAGCTGCATCAATAAGACCTGAAAATAAAAGCCATCAATGCACTCGCATCTTGCACTGAGTAAGTCATATTACAAGTTCACACTTTGCAATTGTCGACTGTCACAGACAAAACTTTTGTCATCAGGAAAGAGCTGCAAAATTGAATCAGTGAGTTTATTCCGTGTGAAAAGCTAGCGTACCGTTCTCACAAAGATTACATGTGACACGATAAATGTAAAGCAGTGTCAGAAGTTGTCATAAAAACAATTCAATGTGACTGCTCCTGCAAGAAAAGGTCTTATTTTTCCACTTTTTCCGAGCTATGATCACGACTTAAACACTCTGCTTTCCTTCATCTTCATTCTGTTCTGAATCCAGACATGCTCATATATATCTAGACTGATCTCTCTACCAGAGCTTTCTGATGTGATTCTGATCCAGCTTTTAACTAGCGTTGCATTTTAAAACTGTACAGTGTGACACAGGGTTAGTAGTGTCAAAATCTGTTACATTTGAGCTCAGTGAATGTGACACATTAAAGTCCTATATGAATTTTTAAGACTGTTATGGTGCTACAGGTAGGGCTGTTGTAAACAAACATTTTAGTAATTGAGTAATCTGTCGATTATTCTTACGATTAATCGAGTAATTGGATAAAAAAAATTATAAAATAAAATATTGGTAAATCTGGCATAACACCAGTGTTACTATCGGATATCAATATCAGTATCCCCAACAGTTACAACAGTAGTTTAGGGGGAGGCAAACGAACGAACGTAAGATGAGGGTGGAAAGATATTTACGGCACCTTTGTCCGTCACACTCAGAAACTCATCTACCAGCCATGCACCTCCACGATGATTTCCGCCACCCATTTGTTGAGACCAGGATGATATGAAATGTATTGTGTGGTTCGTCCGTAAAGCTACACTTACACTGTAAGCATCAACTTCTCAGCCGCCCGCCGTGTTCAGTCTATCCGCCCACCTGTATAAACACTCCTGCAGCAGTCTTCCCACTGTTCGCTTTCAACCAGCAGCTCCCGGAGGAGAAAGCCTTTCATTTTAAAGATGCTTATTTGTCCACCAAAAACTATGAAAACCCGGGCATTATCATCAATCAATAAAATCCCCACGTGTCGAACTTGAAAACTGGACATTATGCCGCTAACACTTAGCTTTCGTCAACAACTCAGAGGCAGAAGTGAGAGTTTCGCGCAAAGCACATAATGTCCCGGCCGTAACATGGTGTGCTAAATAATAAAACATAAATTAACGAGGCTTCAAGGCAGGTAAATTTTCCTCGAGGAATTTTAATAATCGAGGTACTCGAATCATTCGAGGAATCGTTTCAGCCCTAGCTACAGGACACATTGCAGATAAATAAGCCTCATCATGTGACTCATTGACAGACTTACAGATATTTATACATATGTATAGGTGAACAATGCCCTTGCTTTGACAAGTTGCATGCTGGCATAAATCATTTACATACAGTGATATTAAACCACGTCTGCTAAACGTTTTGTCCCGTTCAAACATTGACACAGAGACGACACGAAAAGCACAGAGCAGATTTTTTTAAGAGGCATTCTTCCAAGAATTGATTAATTATATATTAACTGCAGCAGATAAGTGTTCATGTCTTCTGGATTTTCCATTACAGTCTAAACAGGTCTGAGACCGAGGTTTTCTTCTACAGTTTGAACAATCGTTATGGGATACAAAAACAAATGCATTCATTTGATTCATGATGCTGTGGCTTATAACAACATGATAGTAATGTGGTGAATGAGTCACAACCTGTCAAGAAGAGGTACGCCAATACATTACAACCAGTTGTAATGTACTGGTCCAACCACAAGGTGGTGGTCTTTGGACTTCTGTTTTGTTAGGCAGGGTTTTTTTTTGAAAGATTAGTTACGTTTCCATTACAAATGTGCGTAAAATTCTGTCGATATTCGAGTAATAAGAAAACAAAAAAAACCCACAAATTTGCAGTTGCGGTGTTTCCATTAAATCACATGTGAATAAGTCTGTTAAAAAAATTTAATGAAACACATGCCGTGATATCATGCTGCTACAACTTCCTTTCTGCCAGCAGTAACATCGGGCTGTTGAGATACAACCAAAAAAAAAATAGAAAAAAGAACACACCTCCTTTAAAACACTTCAGCGCTTTCAAAATTGCTGTTTCCATTGGGCAAATTTATTTTCTTAATTCCAATTTGCACAACACTTTGGTGAATGGAAACACAGTGAATAACTCTAGATTTCTCCACTGCGTTTCAGACCATCTCAGAAAATCTGCTAGTTTTACCCCCTGAAAAAAAAAAAAAAAGTATTTTCACAAAATCTATGATGAATGATCTATTGTAGGCACCTCCACAACTACAAAACCAGAATCACAGACATCAACATGCTCAGAGAAAATGGGTGTACAAGGAGCCAATACTCTCACAGCAGGATGCTCAATGACTACTAAATGGCATAGACCAGATGTGGGAGTCAGAAGGTCTCAGCAGCAACGTTAGTATGAGAAAGTAAAGGGAAAACTAACTTCAAACTCAACCTTTCAGCTAATGAAGTGCAGGCAGGAGCAGCAGACAGAGAAGTGGGTTTGTCTGTCTGGATCTCCCAGAGTGGGTACCGAACTGAAGCAGAGGTTTGACTGAGCCGGGGGTCTAAGAAACTTCCAGTAATCCAGACAGAGGTATAATGTGCTATTAGGCGTGACACTACCGGTGTTCTGTACATTCTTCAATTTGAGGCCAGACTGTCCTGGTGCCATGCGGGGCACAAGACCTCGTGACTTCATCAGTGATTTACCGCTCATGCAGAAAGTTCACCGAGATTCTTCTGCAAACACAGCTTCACGGAACCATCAAGGAGAAAGAAGAGGAGACGGGCTGGAGGAGTCTTTATGGGTTTTATTTGGAAACCTGAGTCCCTGCCGGTAATTGCCCACAATGACTGTAATCAAAAGTGACGGTCTGGCATTCTAATTTGCCCGGAGAGATTTCCACAATGATGGGGCTTTTGTCAGTCTATTCAGAAAATGCAGTATTACACACATTGCATTGATCAGAACAGGTCCTACATATCCTGTTGTTGTTCTGCTGTGGCTATGATCTCTTCAACTGTTACAGGGAGTGCATTTGTTTAAGTTACCCCTTTAGGACTGTTTCATGCTATAATCATCTCTATCAAGACCAACGGGCTTTTTGTGAACCTATGCCTGGTCAGAAATCAGTTTTTAGGGTTAGGGCTTTGGTGTGAAATAAGTTTTAATGTGCAGTCTTTGTTTTTTACTGGTAAAAATTAAGATTAGGGTTGATTATGTGTTTAGGAAAAATGGGGTTACTCAAATGGTAATGTAAGTGTTTGGGTGTGCAATGTTAAGCAAGCGTGACAGAAGGATACGGTTTCTGAGGAAAAAGTTGCTGCTCTCTGGTAATGACAATAAGTTCCTCATTCTAGATTTTTATTTGGCTTCAGCTTATTTTAGTAACTCTACTCATGCCCGAGCCTACCATCCTAACCACTAGGGCTGGACGACATGGGTTTCATTTCAGCTGATATCAATAATTATTTATTAGTTTTTTGCTTTAAATATCTGAAATACTGACAGACTGGTGGTGTGACCTCTCCTGTTTTATCTATGGTTTTCACTTCACCCCATTGTTTATTTTTAAGCAGTTATGAGGCACGGTGGGAAAACCTTAAACTGCTGCTGCGCAAATTACTCAACAGTTTGTTGCTAGGTAACCGAAGAGTGAGTGAGTTAGTTGATGCCACCAGCTTAGCTTAGCTAACGATGAGAAGTTGAGCGACTAAAGCTTTTCCTCTGCCTACATCCCCCAGAATGCTGAGCGGTTTCGGATTGGAGTTCAGTGAACTTATTGAACATTATATCAGCCATATCATCTACTGATATTTATCACGTCTGTCGCAATAAAAACTGTTATTGATTTATTGTCCACCCACTCAATTAAACTTAAACTCAACTTATTTTGTACCGTTGCTCCAACCTTAACAATGCAGGTCAACCACTTTATGACAGGTCTTTGGACCCAAGCCATAATGATTAATATGCCAGGAACCATTCTAAGTCCATAACATAAAAAAGTACAAACACACACATAGAGAAAGGAAAAAAAAATGTGTCTGTCACATAATTTTGTTGTTAAACTGTAATTTTCCAGTGATATGTTTCTCATTTTTCTGGATACAACTCTATAAAAACATTTGTCAAACATAGCCAACCGTTCCAGTAAAACTAAAAAAAAAAAAAAAAATTCTGCCTGCCAATGTATTTTCTAAAAATACTGCTCTGGGGTGTGGTTGTGCAGAAAACTGTGTTACTGAATGAGTTCCTTGCTGAGCGTCCCGTACCTGGCTCATGGCCGGCTCCGGTGGCCAGGGCAGGCATGTCTCCTGCAGTCAGCTTCCTGGTTCCCCTCAGGCTGTGGAAAATGGCAGCAGCGTGTCAGAGTGGTGAGAAACCCCAGAGAGCAGCTGGACCTGAAGACGGCCTTTATGCCATGGAGCCCTGCAAGGAAACAAGAGCCTGCTTGTCAAACAGCACATCATCTGCATACATGTTAGGGGGAAATACAGCAGTACGCAACCACAGACCAAAAAAAAAAAACAACATATGTTGCAAATTCATATGCTTTTATAGGTGAGCCAAAGATTGACTGAGCGTGTGCACATTAAGTTCAAAGTTGTTCCTGGATGTTTACGGTCCAACAGGTTTTCCCTAAAGCTACAGAACATCCTGCTGTGAACATGAGTCAACCACACCTCGCCTTAACCCAAACACACATTCAGCTTCACACACTTCCTTCAGAGTCCAGCAGAAACAAGGAGAACCTTATCCACTGAGGACAAGGAATTTGAGAATAAATGGACAGATGTGGAAACAGAAGAATCTGATGATCACTTCAAAGTCTATGACTGATTGAGATCCTTCCTGCAGCCACAGATAATTGTGGCCACATTGGCAAATTGTTTATAATAGCTGCGTGTCTTCGTAGTTTGATTAACTGGAACATCTAAAAATGCCGCAAAATACTCGCAACAGATCTGGTCGGCCTTAATTTCATCCGTAAAAACCTGCCCATCTACAGTCACGCAACCAGCAAAAACATTATGTGGTAACGGGAAATGGAAAAACGGACATTGAGCTCTTTGCAGCATGCAGCTTAATGGTCCGTTATATGTTGACTCCTACGTCAACGGCCCCGGCTGAGCTGCAAGGCCTTGGGGTGCTTTTAGAAGTTCGCCACATTTGAAGAACAAGTTCAAAGGGAACCCAATCCACGGCTGGAGCTGAAGTCACAGTTCAGCTGACCCCAAACCACGCAACATATAAAAAGAAACATCCCAAACAACTGCACCATTTAACGTCCATTGGATCAATTAATGACTATCTGTTGGTCTGTAACCTCTGTCAACCATAAGAACTCTAAAAAACATATATTGTACTGTAGAGAAGTTCCTGCTCAGCCGCTTGCTGTGACAGCTGGAGGAAAAATTGGGATCTTCAAGATGTGAAAAATAATATAATGTGCATAAGAAATATCAAGGTGTGAAATCAGCCAGAACCTAATGGGCCCCTGATGGAACCTTTCAGAAAAAGCAGTCAGGAAGAGGATGAAGTGAGCAAGTGATCAAGTCGGTGGGTTGTTCTGGACTGAGATGTGCAAAGTATGGTGGGATCATCAAACAGGACACAGTTGACAAACGGTTTTCCAACGCTAGATCAGAGTTCCAGTCCCAGCTTCAATTGCATGCCAGTTTGTGGTCCAGATTGCTTGGGCGTTTTAAACTGCTTTGCCTGAGCCTGAAGTGAAAATGGAAAACCTGATGAAACCAGAGTTCACTGCAGCTCAGGCCTTTGCAATCAGCGATAAAACAGGTTAAGAGGAGAGAAGGGCAGCGGTGCCTCAAGCCACGACTACAACAT
>CAEGAE010014587.1:0-15674 GCA_903067095.1 Girardinus metallicus | reverse complement strand
TATATATAGATATATATATATCTATATATCTATATATATATATAGATATCTATATATCTATATATATATAGATATATATATATATAGATATATAGATATATATATATCTATATATGTATATATCTATATATATAGATATATATATATCTATATATCTATATATATAGATAGATATATCTATATATATATATCTATATATATATATATATATAGATATATATAGATATATATAACTTTTGATGTCCTTGATTCTTTTTTTTTTGATAGCTGTTTTTATTATTTGAAACAAATGGGGTTGCATCATACAACTGAAAAATTAAGTTAAAAAAGGCAATAAGAATAATTTAACAAATCTAACAAAAGCTTGAGAAAAAATTCACTTCATATGTGGCAACTGTATGAAAGAGGTAAACTTCAAACGTTAAAAAATATGTTAAGATTAAATAAATCTGATTCTATTGTTGTCTAATAGATATTCTGACATTCACTGTAAATCATATTTTATTAACTTAATAATGAACATAACCAGCAAGCTCAAACATTCTTCCATACTTTGTTTTGATTTTTCCAAACAAACCCAGCACTATAAAAAAACATTACAGCTATTTCCTGACTTCTCCAGGCACCTTGTTAAAAAATATACCTCCTCTGTTGCAAATAGCTTGATATTTATGAAAGGACAAAGATCCCTCTTCAGGTAAAGGAAATGTTATTCATTGTGTAACTTATTAATTCATCAAAAACATAGATCCATTTAGCTCCAACCCGTAAAACCCAGAGCTGGAAACAGATTTTACCTTTGAATCAGCTGGTATTCATTTGCTAGGTGTAAACTTGAAATGTCATTTTCTCTGACTGGTTCTCTTTGTTCTGTTATTAATCCCATCTGTCCCCTCCATCTTACCTCAGAGAGTTCTCTCCTCCTATGATCCGGCGCTGGCGAGTGTGTACGAGACGCAGACCGCAAATTGAGCTGACAGGATCTGAGAGAGACAAAAGAGGAGCCACTGATCGTGTGTTTGAGAGAATGTGTGGAAAGATGATGATTGCTATACCATAAACTTCAGCTCGGATTTTCCTTTTGCTAAATATTTAGACAGGCAAAAAAAAAAAGAGGTTTGAAATTCACCTTTTAGTTCAAAATATGAAGTTGAAATCAATTAGAAATATAAATAATTAGGGCTCCTTTTTGGAGTCTGAACATAATGAATGTTCAAATCTAAGCAGTGAGAAAAACCCTCTAGGCACTGACTTTAACTATGGGAATTGTGCAGGCCATACCTAGTTTTGTACAAACTACCTCTTACTGCATGTGTGACAGACAGGATGAAACAAAAACATAGATTGACCATTTTACTATCTGGAGGCTTTGCAAAAGTATTTGTGCTCCTTGATATTTTTTACATTTTGTCATGGTGTAACCACACATTTTAACGTACTTTATTGGGGTTTTATGTCAAAATGGGTCAATCATATATAGCACTGTTCAATCCATCATCAATATTATGTATAAGATCTTTTTGACTTTTATTGTGTTCGTCTATTAAATGAAACCTTTATAAAATATACCAAGATATTTGTCGTGGCAACACGATAAAACTGGAAAAAAGGTTTTATTTTTGTTCACTCAGAGAATTTTGGCTTTCTGCTGACCAGATCACCCAGCTAGTTTTCTTCAGCCAAGTGTGTTTACTGCACAAGACAGAATGGCAGTGTTTTCTAACCACATTACAGTTTCTGTCTAATTCTTCACATAACTCAAATAACTTTATCTTGATAATTTGACTGACCTTTGACCTCTCTGTTGCTGTGCTGCGATTCTCCATAGTCACAGATGACTCCGGCATCCTCGCTGTGGCGGCAGTTGTGCATGCCAGGCTTCTGTTTGATGCAGTCTGCCAACGAACGTTCCTCGCCGTTACACTTCACGTTGTCGACGTGAATGGGACCAGTCCCTTCTCCAAAGTATGCCATCACACGAGCCTTTGCAGCACCACTGGATAAAACAGACTTCATGAGCTATAACAGAAACGTCCGCAACCAACAAAAAAACTGTTGCAAAACAAAAACAGAAATAAAATAAAAGTAGATGTTGAAGACACAATGACTTGGATGAAATAGCGTGGTATTCCTAGGTTGTGATCTCAACCAGGTTTAACACTTTGACAATTTGATCTAATACACAATGTGATATCAGAAGCCTTTAGGCTGTGGTTGTGAATGTATGGTCTGTAGCTATGATTTTAATTAAGATTGAAAAGATAGCTGAAGGAGATTTTCTTATGTTGCGTCCCTGGAGTTTGGTGAGTGACAAGTCTTGTCATCCATTGGGGATCCGATGTCTCTTACAAAGTCATCTTGTTATGCATGTGTGTCTCCGACAGCTCCCCGAGCAATACTTAGCATGCAGAGGGTGAACCTTCATGTCACTTGGAAGCAAGCCTAGAAACTGACATCATGCCTCTTTTGTGGGTTTCTCTAACAGCACACACATGTGTAATTGATAAAGTAGAATAAAATCTGCTTTTGAAAGAAACTCCAGGCTACCCATTGAATAATGTGGACACCTTTCTTTCTAATAAGCATGTCGGTTAGAACATCTGTTTTAACAGTTCAATGGGGAAGTGAATGATGAAGTCAATGTGAAAATGGTGGTTAATGAGTTGAAAACATCTGTGATAATGCAATAAATTCATGAAGTCTTGCAACCAAAATGAATTAAAATCCCACCTTTCACAGAAACAAAAGTGAGTTAAGAAAGGTTTCTACATGATTTACTAGTTCAAAAATAATAAATGGTAAAAGAGAATGAGACAAAATTCATTTTGGATGTATAAATGTTTGTAGGATATTATAAAAGACCCTTTAACAAGAGACCTAAATTCTAATATTTACAAAAATAGTCGATTTCATCATTCTAACAATCTGTTTTTTCTCTCCATTCAGGGTCCTGCAAATATAATCACCGTAGGCATAGTAGAAAACTTAAAAATTGGAGTCTATCAAATGTTGTTTGGGGGTTAATCCTTTGCAGAACCGCTTTTGAAGTAGATCTCTACAAGCTTATCATATTTGGTGGCTGAAGGTTTTGCCCATCTTTCTTTACAAAAAAGCTCAACCTGAGTGCAACTAGATGGAGAGTGAGCAGCAGTTACATCTTGTCACAAATTTTCAAATGGATTTAGTGCTGGATTTAGCGTGGCCAAAAAGTTCATTCTCAAGTTCATCTGACCAAAGGACTTTCTTCCACATGTTTGCTTTTAACAGTAAGTTTTTTCTTGCCACTCTCCATGAATACAAGATTTTGTGAAGTCCAACTTTTAAAACTCAACTCCAATGTGTTTAGTTAAAAACATAAAGCAATAAAGTGATAAACATTACAATATATCTCGTTCCTTTATTTATTTTTTAATTTAAATATAGGCTTAAAAATTTTGGTATATATTCCATGTTGATTTATATTTTACAAAATGCTCCAACTTTTAAACAAAGTATCAAAATTCTTCAAAATTCCACATAAAAGCATTTTCACATGCATATCAATTCCCTACACATCAAGATGCAAGTTTACAATGACAGTGTCTGCATATTTTATGCCTTAGTCCATTTAAAACTACTATCCTTACATCTAGGGACCTGTGTGTAATAAGCTGTCACCACACCCAGCATGACACAAAAGGCAGAAACTAACGTGGCTGTTATACACCTTCAGCTTTTTGCCTTTAATTCTTCCAGAGTTATGCTTTCCAGATTTTGTATCGGAAAAGAATATGTCACAGCAGAGTGTAGCCGAGAGACCGTTTTTTTTCTTTAAATGAGTCAGGAAAAATGAAACCTTTTGTTTTTGTTCAGTTCTCCATTGCACCTTCATTTCTCAAAAAGAACAAAGATGCTTCACAAGTAAGCAAAATTATAATATTTGTCATTTGTTAGCCCTGGCAGTTTCTACAGTGCTTTTTTGTCACACATACTTGAGCTCATCAAACAAGACAGACAAACATAACCTGATAAAATAAAAATACTAACATTTCAAAAGCTGATTACATTTTTAAGGAAAATGACCATTAAAACTACCCAGGTCCTTAATTAGACACTAATTTGACCCCCACAGCCCCCCTGAGCTGACTTGTCTTTAACTCAGTGTGAACTATCCATGATCTTTTGCTTATTCTGGGGCCAGCGTGAGGGGCCAGCAGCCTTGCAGCAAGGGCCAGACTTCACTCTCTCGAGTCATTTGGTCCAGCTCCCATGTGGCCTGAGTGGGAACGCCTTGGGATTCTCATTGCATTCCCTTCAGCTGGACTGGGAATGCTTGTTGATTTCCAAGGCATTCCCAGTCCAGCTGAAGACCATGGTTCTTCCGGAATGCCCTGGAAGCAGCTGTAGTAAGCCCTCATTCACCAAGGAGGTGTCCAAGGGGGCATCCTAACCAGAAACCAAGCACCTCTCAACTGGCTTGTCTTAACAAGGAGAAGCAGTAGTTCTACTCTCAGTGCTTGGATGGCTTGCCTGTAACTCAGCATGAACTACTGCGAGGATATTTGTGATCAAGTTTGAAGTGGAAAAAACCTTCCAGACAAAGAAACATAAGCCAGATCTAAAAGGTGCTGATGGATTGTGCAAAAAGAGCAGGCAGTCTGAATTTTCTTAGCTGAGCCTAATGTAAAAAGTGGTGATGTTCCAAAGCCACAAAATCAAACTAAGTATTTCTCCAGAATTTGACCCTATTTCCAACATCCTGATCTTGACCACAACTGCAAATTAAAGGTTTAAGAAGATGCTATAAGATTTAGATGACTATCAAAGAAGATATCTTGCTGCAAACACCGCAACGCGTGCTGTTCCCATTTAATGTAGATTAGCTGCTTTATGCATCTTGGATAAGTGGAAATGTACTACTCAAGAGGTACAAAGTAAAGATAGTTTTTTTGTATATTTAAAGGCTCTGATCTAATGTTATTGAAATAATGAAATTGTGAATGAAGTTAATCTGCATATAATTACATGACTGCATTATTTTCCTCTGTAAATATTAAAGCCACAACATTTACAAGTTATTAAAACAAATAGTATAAATACAAAGATTTTACTTGCTTGTTCTTTTATGTCTTCTTAGCAAAATCTGTTCTATTGTCCAACTATACTAGTTATCATTTTGCAACAAAATACCACATTGTTTCACTTTCCTACAAATTTATTTGCAAATTTTTGCATCATTGGCAATAGTACCCATATTCAAGTTTGTATTTCTTTGAGAATTGCTAGTTCAGCCTAAGCAGATTACTCAAAAGCTGGCTTGTGGAGGCAGGGAAATTGTTAAACTGAGCATTTGCAAATACTAACTGAGAGGAGTTTCTTTTATAGGTCTTTAAAACCCAACAAAGTAAGTAGCCTAATTCATTTTTATCACAGGTCAGTCTGGAATTTTACATATTTAAGTGGTGTGTGTGAACCTGACACTTCCAAACGACAAGCATTATATCTTACTTGAGTAAACCTCAGGGGATTTCATGATATGCTGTTTATAGCCTTGTGTCTAGAAGTACAAAGCTGTCATAGAGGCAATTTCCAAATGTCAATACCTGTAGCCCAGCTGCCTACACACCACTTCAGCATCTTGATCAGTCCATCCGTCATCACAGACAGTCCCCCATTGTCCAGACAGAAAGAGCTCTACCCGACCTTCCCTGGAGCTTTCCCCTCCCACAAGCCGCACAGGGATACCTGGAAAAAGGACACAAAGCAGCTCTATTAAATCTAGACTGATTTATGACCAAATATGAAAACACTATAGACGGTTTTAGAAAACTTTACACTGTATTGTAAGGACAGGATTTCCAGTAAGGAACCCAGTATTTTTACACTTAAGAAGCACTTTGGTGGATAGCAGGAAAAATAGTTCTGCTGACATGAAACAGGTTCTACATTTGTCTTAATTTAGGCTGTGACAATGATAAAAATTCATTTCTACTTGCCGAAGACACTCCAAACAGAGTTTGGGAAGTTTCAAACGAACGCATTCCTGACAAACCTAACCCTCAAGGGCAGAATGTTCTATAAAGGCAGCTTGAGCTGACACGCACTTTACAGGGTAGTAGTTGGCACACCTGTCTGCCTTCTTACAGAAATGTTAATTGTGTGTGTGAGCATGGAATGGGAAACTCCCAAATTCTTTTCAGTCTGTGACAAATATTTATTGTCCTCTGCTCTCTGCTCTTTCCTCGATCTGTCTTGTTCTGTCTCTCTCAAAAGTTATTCACACACATGCACACACACACTGTCTGTAACATCAGTCAGAGTTTTATGTTGACTGTTACAAGCAATCAAGTGTGGTGTGCACACTTTCTCAAACATATGCACATACATTGTAGCCATCTGAGTAGACACTAATGGGTTTTCCATGTGGAGATTTAACCTATCAGTTTACACTCTTACTAAGTCTAAGTTTGGACAGACTTTCTGATGTTTGCTTTGAGAAGAAATAGGTTGTGAGAATGTTTTAAAGTTATTGAACATGTGCAAGTTGAATGTTGTAGACAGTAAGTTCAAGGATAACACAAACTTACTTTTTGCAGCCTTCATCATAACCGCAACTCAATTTAACATTAAAAAAAAATCTTGTTGTTTCAAAGAACAATAAGGGTGAGAGCTGAGGAGATAACTGTGGGAATGTTCTCAGTTAGTGCTGGTGAATGAGGAAATTCAACAGCACTAACTGGTTGTGCTCCTGCTCAGAAACAGAAACACTTTTGTTGCTATTGAATAACACAAACACACATTCATTTGTGTTTCCATCATTTACTAACTTAAGTCACTTTCCAAAAGATGTAGTCCTCTCTGTTAATTTGATAGCAATCAAATTGATCAAAAACAAGCAATGACAGAGAGATCTCTCATAGCTTTTTTTTTTATTAATGCTGTTGAGGAAAATATTGTAGATCATACAAAGAAACATTTCTGAGTCACAAATCTGAACATTGTGCAGCTTTAGCAGTAAGTGAATTTGCTATATTATTAACTCTATTTCCAATCATGAACAAATGAAATACTGTCAATGCTTGAAACCTTGACCTCAGATGTACTAGAGATTTGCCGAATATCCTGATTAACTGCCTGGAAAATAACCCACTTAAATTAAATCTAAGTTCCAAGAGTGATTAAATGGTGTTTAAAATTTTGATCAAAAATTAATGAGACTTGTTGCCGTGATGAGTGTAATCAAACTTCTGACTATGTGTCTCAACATCAGTGTAAAAGTGACTGAAACACCCAGAATACAAAAGAGTGCCACCATTCAGCTGTAACATCTGTAATTCAGATCTAGCTGAAATTACTGAACCACACTTTCTCCTTAGCAGTATTTCAGAAATGAAACAAGTCCCCAAAAATTAATTCAACAAGATACAATATACTGAACTTTGTTTAACCCTCTCTCCACTCTATGTAGGCACTATAAGTCACACTCTACCTCTACACACCATCAACACAAAGCACCAATGTTCCCACAAAGCTCTGTGTTATGATTTCTAACAAGAGGGAAAGAAGGAGAGAGTTCATAGCACTGCCTGGTTGATCTGCTGTTAATTCATTTCCAAAATAAACCCAGACAAATCTCCCTGTGGCATGCTAGGAGGGGAAGGAGAGAGCTGTACACATACTAATAAACACTGAAACATAAATATACTCACATACATATTGCACTTCTAAAACACATATTAAGTGGGGGCTTGTGGGGAGAGGCAGTTCTTCAGATTCTTTCCCAACACTACCTCCTAAAACCACATACTGAAAACGCCATCTCTCTCTCTTTGAGCTTCATTATACTTCCAGACAGAACAACCATGTGAAATCTAAATTTACTTTCTTATATTCCTTTCTAGGCTTATTGCAACTTTACTGGTGCCAGAAAGTTGCAGTCACAAACATGATTAACAATGCTACACTCAACATTTCTCCTTGTGTAGCTGCTTATGATACGCAAGCTTCTTCTGATAAAGAGTTACAACTACATGGTGACAGAGCTGCTTCAGTAGGTTGTAGAATAACACTGGTGCCGGGTACAATTTTGTCTTTTCAGTCTGATGTTTAGAAACTCTGTGAATCACCTATTAAACATTTGTAAAGAGTATGTTTAGTAAAGTCATTTTACAAGAAGCAGTGACGTGAAAGCACAGACTGCAGAGATTACGATTAATGACCTCAACCTCTTTGTGTCACATTGAGAATGTTGCCTTTCCTCTAAGTAATCTGAAATCTAATTGTCTGCAGGTTCAGTTTGGTAAAGATCTTAGGTCAGATTAGCTTGAGTTTACTGCCTACCAGCAACGTTCAAGTCTAGGGTGTCTGTAGATGATCTGGATTAATGCTAACAATGGATAATATGTTAGTGACAAAAAATGCTTATAATCTGGAGTTTTACAACTAGAGATACATTTATGCATTTCTTTGCAAAAGTTTGACTTTTTTAACAGTTTGTTCCCTCAATAAAATGCAGTAGTGAAAAACTAATGCTGTAGATCACCCTAAACACACCTTATCCCATTATGAAGCATGAGAAAGCAACATCATGATTTGGGGATGCTTTTTTCAAATGCACAGCATATTTTGGAGATTTATGAAAAAATATAAAAACTGTGTGTCATAGTCTATTAAAAATACTAAGAGGCTGAGGACTACACTTCCCTGTAGCCTTTTGATTATTCAACATGTACTCTTTTAAGCAGCGGACACATAAAAGATTAAAAACTAATAACCTAAAACAAAACATTCCTTTTAACTTGTTGAAAACTGACATGGATTTGAAAGATTTGAAAAAGACATTTTAATGGTCCCTAAAATATTACAAAACCCTTAGTTTTTTCTGCGCAAAGTATAAAGGCAAATACTTGTTCAGCAACACATTTATGGAAACCACTGCCATGCCTGAGTTGTAAATTAACTTAAACTTCTTCATAAAGTCATCAATAACATACTACTTTCATGTATGTTAATATAATGAGACTAATGTGTTTAGTTGGATTTCAACTGGTTTCAGCTATAGTTGGCAACATCTAATCACAACCGTAAGAATTCAGAAAACTTCCCTGTCTTGTTCATGTACCCTTACATGCCAACAATAAGGTATGCATGACAGTGAGATAAAATACTTTCTTACTAGATGGAGGACTGTCTGCACCTCGTTCAGAGCTGCAGGCGATGTTAACATCTTCGTGGTGTGTGCAGTCATGGCGGAGCCACTCCCTTCTGTTGCACAACAATAGACTGGGTTCTTTTCCTGTGCAGCTCACATCGTCCAAAAGGATTGGACCTGACCCCACCCCAAACCGTGGAACTGGGTTCATGTCGAGTCCTTCAGAAGGGAGCGTCTCGCCCAACCTGCCATGTAATACGTAGGTCATACATCCACAATTAAAGCCATATTTAAATGATTTGATTGTAAATCATAAGTGAGATTAAATAAATAAGTCAAATTACCTGTAACCAAGCTGTCGACACACAACTTGGGTGTTTGACTCTGTCCAACCATCATCACACACCGTCCCCCACTGACCATGGTAAAAGATTTCTAAACGTCCCTCGTAGCTTCCAGCTCCCCCAGCCAACCTGATGGTACCATCTGTCAAGATTAAAAGACAAAAGAGCAAAGTGCTTGTGTTGATTATAGTTTGCATTTTTTTGAAGAGTTTACTTGTTTCATGTTGAAGATGGTCTTAGATACTCTTTAGATGAGAAATACCAAAGTCTAAAACTCAGAAAGAATGTAAAAAATTCAAATACCTACTAAGCAGGACACAAAATAAAAATAAATCCTATAAATTCAATGCATAAAAATCAAAAAGGATATGAATGCATTTGTGTTTTCAGGTCCAGTAAAATGTTGTATTTCTTGATGTGATGTTTTTATTTAGTTATCCTACTTACTTTGCAACATTTTTACTTTGATTTCACGATTTTTTGTGAATTATTTTGTTGGGATCAACACTTTTTTATTGTAGATACCAGATTGTTTATCTTTTTTTTCTTGAACTATTATGTACAGTCATATTTTCTGTTACACCTACACCTGTCAAGTCAAACTTATCCTTAAGGGTTTGTTAAACTGTGAGTAAAAGTTGCAACAGGAAGAGGTGTAGCTTCACATGGGAGCTCAGCTATCATGACAAATGTCAGTTTATTGATCACTTTTGAATGGGAATCTGTTGATTTACCTGTAAGGGGACTGCAGGACACTCCAGCATCCTCAGAGTGCAGGCAGTTGTGCTCTCCCCAGGCACTTTTTGGACACTGCTCCAAAGTGAGCTCATTGCCTGAGCAGCGCACCTCGTCCAACCAGACGCGGCCTGTACCTTTGCCAAAATGAGCTTGGCTCCAAGCTCTCGCAACTCCACTGAAAAGAAAACACAATGTCCAGAAAATAAATGGTTTGCCCTGCAGTAACTCTAATGCAGTGCAAAATTGATGTGGTGACAAATAGTGCCTCACAAAAACAGGGTGTAAGATACAGTTCACATTTAAACTGTATGGCACAGTCATTGTGCATTTTACATTTTTAAACAAAAAAATTCATTGTCACATAAGATTGTGTAAATCACAACCATTGCGGCCCATTTGCAGAGAATATAGAATTGCTAAATATGCATAACTCCATGGTGTGAGAATCCATGCAGGAACAATGAGACTGATTCACTGTTTGTCTCCCAGATGTTCTTTACTCCTCACTCCTCTCTCTGTGTCTGAATGGAAAGAATACTTGTCATACTTTCAGAGGCAAGTGGAGAAAAAGATGGCTCACCACCCACATTTATTCTGCTTCATTTTCCTTCTGTCATATGTACTCCTCCAATGTGTATTCCTGTCTATAGCGGTGCAATTTGTTAGTAAATGTTCTGGATTCAAATTTAAAAAAAAAAAAAAAAACATAATTTGTTTGTGTATATATGTCTGTGTGTGTCTTGCCTTACTTTTACCTCAACCCCAGCTGTCGACACACCACCTCTGCATCACTATCGTCCCATTGGTCATCACATATGGAACCCCACTGTCCTGCGTGAAAGACCTCAACCCTGCCTTCTGACTCTGACTGACGTCCAACCAACCGTAAAGGAAGGGTTCCAACCACTAATGTGCACACAAAATGAAATTCACAAGTTTACACACATCTTTATAGGATCTTTGTATCTTGACTCATTAGTGTCTTGACTCTTTATAAAAGCATACGCACTTGGACTTTTGTTGATTTTGGTATACAAAACCCAGAATTGGAGATATATTTTATTGAGATTTTAATTGATAGATATACACAAATTAGCACAAAATTGCTAAATGAAAGTATATTGAAAAAGGGTGGCAGGTGGCACACTAGACAAGTTAGGAATAAGGTTCTGGGTTACAAAACTATTGACTAAGCATAAAACATCACACAGTTAACATTGAAAATTTAAAGCATATGACACAAGTAATAACTTACCAATACATACCTGTCTTCTTAAACTAATAACTGGCTAAGAAGATCAATCAATAAAGAAGCAGCAAAGAGATCAGTGGAAAATTAGGTAAATTAGGAGGAGCATGGGCGTCACAATAATTCTGTGTAAACGGGACGTGTCCCCCTTATATTAGAAAAATATTCAGTTGGACCCATCCGCCACTAGCCTGGCCATTCCTTCCTGTGCAACTGTGCTCGAAAAACCTTCTAGCAGTGCGTGTGTATGTGAGAAGGCATACTTTAGCATGCACCAGGTTATGTAGGTCTATCACATAAAGTCCAAATAAGATGCATTGAATTGTGAAGTTGTATGAACATAAAATGAGAAAAATGTTGTGTGAATACTTTTGCAAGGACCTGTCAATCCTAAGGATGATTACTGAGTATTTTAGAACTGAGACTTTGCTGGCTTTTCAGACGTTCTTTTATTCAAGCAAACATTGATACATCAATCCCAGAATCATTCCTAACACATGAGGCAGGCATACCCCTCTGTTGGGTGCAGGTAACAGCTGCAGCCAGAGAACACTCCTCGCCCTTCCAGGTAGTTTTGGGACAGTGGAGCAGGTCTGGCTCTTCTCCCTTACAATGAACCGCCAACCAGTGAAGCCTGGCTTGTTGGCGGCGAAACAAAGGAACTGCACGAGCAAGACCAGACACCCTAAGAGGAGATCGTTGGGCACATAGGTTATTTATGCAAAACAAAACTAACTTTAGTCTAATGCTTCAATTGGACTTGTTATATGCTAAACAATTATATGTATAAAAAAATTATTTCTTGCTATGTGATAAGAAATCCATTGTAAGTTCAGTAAGTCCATCCCAACATAAGGTTTACAGGCCTCTAGGAACTGGTTTCTGTAATCCCCAGCTTTCAGTTTGCTCACCAGCAGCTTTCAATAACTTAGCATGGGAAAGTCATCAGTGAGACTTCCAGCTAATATATGGCTGACATTTGCCCTCCCTCTGTTTGACTGTGTGCTTTCATTGACTTCTGTGTGAATGCACACATGCTACACAGACCTGCATTCGTGTCAGAATGCGAGTCTGTGCTGGTGTTAGTGACAGCATGTGTAGCAAGCATATAGAGTGACTGTGTTTTCCAGGGAAAGCAGATTCCTCATTCGGGCAAGTATACCCCATGTTATGAACACAGTTGATATGAATAACTGCTTTACAGGCTGCCCCGAGACCTTTCTCTGGCATAGCTATACCTCATAGTCAGAACCACGAGACAAGTCGCACGCAAAGGTCGGCTGGGGAAAGGAGTGAGCTTGCAGCAATGTAAATAACTGAGCTAATTAAATACCTATGGGGAAAAGGGGCAAAGGGATACAAAGGTCATAAAAGAAATGTACACACACTTTGGAAAGAAATGAGAACAGTTCCTAGAATATATGCCTGATGAGTTGCTAACAGCAGCCCCAGGTTGCGAATTTCTAGCAGATGACAGATATTGATTCCCCCTTTGAACCTGTGTTTGAACACATATGTGGGAAGATAAGGCAGCAAACGGACACAAGTGAATGCATGCATGCTGCTGCTCTCACCCCTCGCCCAGCTGTCTGCAGACCACTCCGGCATCTTCATCCTCCCAGTCGTTACCACAAACGGACCCCCAAACTCCTCCCAGATACACTTCTACCCTGCCGTCAAGCTTGGAGCGACCTCCCTGTAGTCGGACTGAGCCTGGGGTGGAGAAGAGATAGGAGAAAATAATCGTGCAAAGTTAGAAAACCATTAATAACAAGGTGCGTGATACGTGTGGAGACATTAAGGTTCAGTAAAATTTGCAGAGAACAGATAACTCAAAAAACATGACTGTTTTTTTTAAAATAAAATCACATCAATGTCTAGGAATGAGACAGCTATAGAGATTATTGTTCTGTACACAAAAAAGTATTAGCTTATCTCGTGTTTACCACGCCACAACTTTTCCACAAAAAAAGCTAAAGCAATAACTGTTTGTTGCAAAACTTCAACAAGACAACAAAAACAAGCTTGATTGATTTTTGAGTATCTCATACAAGTAAAAAGGCAAGACAAAGGAAAGCAGAAGAGAGGCATGTGCGGTTGTCCTGGCAATATAAAATGACTCAAGATTATGCATTTGTGAGTAATCTTTATGTATCATAATTTACTTTTGAGAGTACAGGCGATATGTTGTCTTGTTAGCGTGAATGCTGTCGGCATCGCCACTTAAATATTTCTGCATAATTTGTGCTATTTCAGCCATTTAACTGTTACCATATTCTGCTTACTCAGGACAATACAACTGTCTTTTCATATTGACATCTTATGAAATATTCAGCTTTCTGTAATCATCTCAACATAGAAATGAATGGAACATTCCATATTTTTTTAAAAAATTCAGCTACAACCATTGCTCTCTTTCAGAGGTAACTACTTCCACACTTTCAGACAGAAATACCATTCAACCTTCTAAGTGTAGTCACAACCTTCAACTACTCCTGTTTATTTCAACTTTTTTACATCTTTTACAAGTTTTATGAAATCACTCTTCAAGTTTTTGTTTGCATTATGCTCAGTCTTCAGAAAAAAAATAAAAAACAAAAGCAATGGCTCTCTAGCGCTGAGGATTCCAATAAAATCCTTCCAACCCTTATGCCAAATCAAAATCCATCCCTCCTTTCAAACCTGATTCCAAACTTCTTCCAATACGCCATCTAACCATAAGGCCTACACTCCTTTTAACTCAGCTGGCTTTAGCTTTTTAGCTCATTTTAGCTCATAAACTATTATCTTATTGTTTTACTTTGTAAACTTAGGTTACAAAGTAAAACCCGCATTTCTAATACTCTTTGGGTGGGATTTTTGCATGGACCAAAAGTTTTCACTCCTCTTCTAGAGTTTTTCTATTTGAGTTTTACAGACTTTATTCTGCTGCTTCTGCCTATCTCTTCCATTCCTGCAAGTCTTCTGCAGTTGACTTCAAATGCTTCTCCAATTCTCACTAAAACTATTCAACAAACAGTAATTAAGAATAAATACACTTATTAATATTAATAATATTAATATTATTTTGGTAAATTATTAGTAGTAGTTTGTCACAGCACTGCATACGTCAACGGAAAAAATATTTACTCTAACTAATGAGCTAATGAGCTTTCTGCAGAAACTTGTTAATTTAAATGCCTTTAGCACATTTAGATGTATGCAGATCTTGTACAAATGATATATTAATATTACAAAGAAAAACTAAGAAATATTGTCATTTTTTGATCATGTGGAAGCTGTATGCTTCACATATTATTTCTTTAGCTAATATTTTTTGCATGCTTGTAAATCAAATGTGTGTCTTTCTATCTATCTCCCTGTTAGTATGGTTGACTTGAGCAGCCAAGTAGGTAGATTTGCTAAAATAGCCAATGGATGAATGGATGGCAAGAAAAAACCTGGGACCTTGCAGCAAAAAGGACCAGGGCTTGGGCTCTTTCTGCTTGCAATTTGCATATCTTGTCTATGAATTTTATACTTTTTTTGAAGAAGTAAAGAAGTACAATCCAAGCTGCTTGAGGTCAAGTATGATTTTATATATCACTGATTATATGGTGAGTCATGTCATAAACTTCTGCTGGTTCACTGTGTTTTATCAAGTCCAAAGTCAGCCCCTGTTAAAGGAACCTGGGCTTTTTCAAGACGATGATGATGCAATAGTTCATTCTAAAGGAGCCACAAAGGGGTTCTGAGTGAACATACTGTACAGTACATATAGTTTATTTTTTGAGAACTGAATTTTGGTCTCATAAGTAAGCTATGATGTTGCAAATTAACAAAAGTAAACACTTCTTCTGTACATGCCACTTTCTGCATGCTGAATCTCTATAGTAGGGCTGAAACGATTCCTCGAGTGATTTGAGTACCTCGATTATTAAAATTCCTCGAGGACAACTGATCTGCCTCGAAACCTCGTTATATTATGTGTTATTATTTACCGCACCGTGTTCCGGTCGGGACTTTATTTACTCTCTCACTTCCGCCTGAGTTGTTGATGAAAGCTAAGTGTTAGCAGCATAACGTCCAGTTTTCAAGTTCGGCCTGGGAGGATTTTACTGAGTCATGATAATGTCTGGGTTTTTGTCTTTTTCCGGGGGACCAATAAACATCTTAAAATGACGGCAGCGATGCCTGGAGTCCGGCAGGATTATTTATACAGATAAACGGATAG
>CAEGAE010014585.1:0-10638 GCA_903067095.1 Girardinus metallicus | reverse complement strand
CAGATTATTGGTGATCAGCAGATTATTGGTGATCAACAGATTATTGGTGATCAGCAGATTATTGGTGATCAACAGATTATTGGTGATGATCAACAGATTATTGGTGATCAACAGATTATTGGTGATCAGCAGATTATTGGTGATCAGCAGATTATTGGTGATCAGCAGATTATTGGTCATCAGAAGATTATTGGGGATCAGCAGATTATTGGTGATCAACAGATTATTGGTGATCAGCAGATTATTGACGCTGTTAGCATGCTAACGATCCTCATTGAAATTGAACTCCATTTAAAGCGTTTAAAGTAAAACAAGTCGCTCATTAAAGAGCATTTCTATCTTGATGCTAAATGATTTCATCTCATTATTTTATGTAGTTGTTCAATTACAAATAAAGTTTTAATATTTTATTCATGAAGTTTCTATGAAATATTCTATAAAGAAACTTTTTAAACTAACATGAGTAAAAAGCTGAACTCTGACAGTGAGGATGAACTGATTTCATTTAAATAATAAGTTTTATCTGCTAAACAGAAAATCTCCTCCAGACATTGTTATTCTGCTCCAGCGTGGCGCCCCCTGCAGGTGGCATAAAGTGCACACCGACTTCCTGCTTCAGGAACTCCTGATTAGTGCGTAGTGTCGCTCTGGTTGGGGCTTGTTCTGCAGAACTGATTTAGTTTTTCAGCACAGAAACGTCACTGATCCAAATTATCTATACAGAAAACACCCAGAGGTCAAAGGTCAAAGATCCACTGCAGGGACGGCTGGCAATAGCGGGCTATTTAAAATAACGTTGTTAAAATAAACAACTTAAAAATAACTACCTAAAAATAGTCTGAGGAGCTGAGTGGGGGAGGAGCTTTGCCTTGAAGGCGGGGCCAGGTCCACCCAGCTGTTTAGCAGCTACATGGTTGCCATGGAGATTAAAGGAAACACGAAAGAATCAAAGCAAAACTCAGGGAAAAGCATAAAACATGATGAAAATCCAAGACGTAACGCGTTACCGGCCCTTTAAAGACGCAGATAAATATTCAAACTTTTCACTTTGTCCCTAAAACCACAAACCTCAGAGTTTAATCAGGAAGTTATGAGCTCTGATGGAGGAAATGATGTCACCGTTCTTCACCCAGAGCGCCAGCAGGCTGGGGGACGGTCCGGACGGGAACCCGGAAACCTCAGGGACCGTCAGAGTCCGAACCGTCAGAATCAGAACCGTCAGAACCTTCAGAATCAGAACCGTCAGAACCGTCAGAATCAGAACCTTCAGAACCGTCAGAGTCAGAACCGTCAGAATCAGAACCGTCAGAATCAGAACCGTCAGAACCATCAGAACCTTCAGAACTGTCAGAATCAGAACCGTCAGAATCAGAACCTTCAGAACCGTCAGAGTCAGAACCGTCAGAGTCCGAACCGTCAGAACCTTCAGAACCTTCAGAATCAGAACCGTCAGAATCAGAACCGTCAGAACCTTCAGAACCTTCAGAATCAGAACCGTCAGAACCGTCAGAATCAGAACCGTCAGAACCGTCAGAATCAGAACCTTCAGAACCGTCAGAGTCCGAACCGTCAGAACCTTCAGTCAGAATCTTCAGAACCGTCAGAGTCCGAACCGTCAGAACCTTCAGAACCTTCAGAATCAGAACCGTCAGAACCTTCAGAACCGTCAGAATCAGAACCTTCAGAACCGTCAGAATCAGAACCGTCAGAGTCAGAACCGTCAGAATCAGAACCGTCAGAATCAGAACCTTCAGAACTGTCAGAATCAGAACCGTCAGAATCAGAACCTTCAGAACCGTCAGAGTCCGAACCGTCAGAACCTTCAGTCAGAATCTTCAGAACCGTCAGAGTCCGAACCGTCAGAACCTTCAGAACCTTCAGAATCAGAACCGTCAGAACCTTCAGAACCGTCAGAATCAGAACCGTCAGAATCAGAACCGTCAGAACCTTCAGAACCTTCAGAATCAGAACCGTCAGAATCAGAACCGTCCGAACCGTCCGAACCGTTCCAGCGTCTCGGCCTGAAGAAAATCCAGCAGCGACTTTAAGATGTTCCGTTTTAATTCACGAACCTTCAGAACTTCAGTCTGAAATGTTCCTGCACTCTAACGAACTTCCAGCGGCTCGGTTCCGCCCGGTCCGGTCAGAGCGGTAGCGGGTCAATATTAAATATTAAATCTGAATATTTGCAGAGCCATGAATTATTGACGAAGTCAGCAGAAGTTCTCCATGTTCTCCTCTCAGCCCGACCCGGGCCAGCAGAACCCGAACCGAACCCACCGGACACATTCACCGCCTTCAGCCGAACTTTGAGCAACTTTCTGGGACTTGAGGCAGCGTCCTGCTGCAGCAGCTCACCTTAGGGTCACAGGTCAGAGGTCAGCTTACCTTCTCGTCCAGGGAGAAGCTCCGGGTGTGCTGCGCGGCTCCGGCGCTCTGGTTCATGGCTCCGCGGTTCCGCCGCTGCGCTGCTCCGGATGCGGCTGCGGGGTTCGGGCTGCAGCTCGGAGTGGAGCCGCTGCGGGACGCTCCGCCTCCGCCGCGCTCTCACGCAGCCAATGATGCGGGGCGGCGGGGCGGTGAAGCGGCGGGGCGGTGAGGCGGCGGGGCGGTGAGGCGGCGGGGCGGTGAAGCGGCGGGGCGGTGAGGCGGCGGGGCGGTGAGGCGGCGGGGCGGTGAGGCGGCGGGGCGGCGCTTGACGCCACTGCGCCAGCTGTTCCCTCAGCTGTAGATGAAATGACTCGGAAAGGTTTAAGGTCCATGAAGAGATTTGCGTTTGTTTGTTGGATCAGAACCAGAACGACAGAAATCTGTTAAATCCACAGAGAGAGATTATATAATCTGAAACAACAAATGACTTCAGCTCTGAAAGCACCGAATAATAATAATAATAATAATAATAATAATAATAATAATAATAATAATAATAATAATAACAATAATAACAATAATAATAATAATAACAATAATAATAATAATAATAATAATAATAATAATAATAACAATAATAATAATAATAATAATAATAATAATAATAATAATAATAATAATAATAATAATAATAATAATAATAATAACAATAATAATAATAATAATAACAATACATACATACATACAAATGAGCAGTTTTTACTTACATTTCTTTATTTAAGCAAACTTCAAGGTTTTTTTACATTTATTTTTCAGTATCTTTTATCTTAATGAACGAAGAACTGTTTCAGATATTTAATTGTAAGAGTATACATAACATAACATGTAGGTGGATTAAATAAACTCTTGTTTTACCTTTACATGAGTGACATGGACAAGGGTCACTCAAAATGACAAGGATACATTTCAGCAAAATTTTCAAATCAGTGCGTTACCAATAAGCAGAGGAGCACATAAAAATCAGAAAGCAAAGTACCTTCTCTGAACTTCCATCCAACAGCACAACTGTGTGTAACACAACCTTAGTTATTTCTGGACTCTGCACGAAAAGATCAAGGACACACACACACACAATGTTTATTTTTAATGCACAAGACACTGATAATGTCACTGGTGCATCAAAGATTTTAAATAAGAAAACATTCCCGGACTTGTTTGAATAATCAATTGTTTTATCTAAAGTAGCGCTGGTAGCATTTCTAATAATAACAACACCTCGAAGTAGAAGAATGATAGTTTTTTTTTATGCGAATTTGATTAACATTGCCATTCTAACCAAAACTGACCACCAGTTGGTGGCGGTAACGTGAACTGAATAGCTGTTTGTCAACCACCTTCCTCCAGAAGAAGAAGAAGAAGAAGAGGAAGAAGAAGAAGAAGAAGAAGAAGAAGAAGAAGAAGAGGAAGAAGAAGAGGGAAATAAACATGTGTTTGTGTGTGAGTTTGACCACCAGAGGACAGTAGACTTCTAACATCGAGAGGACTCGACAGGAACTGAAAGAAGAAGACTAAAAGCCGCTCCAGGATCGGTTTGAATGAACCACCAGCTTTGATAGTTTGTTCATTTGTTTTATCTAACTGGTTTGTTTGGGTTATTTGGACTTGTATCCTGCTGTGTAACGTCATAATGTCCGGCATACCTCCAGACACATGGCAGCCGCCCACCGTGGCTTTGGAGACTACGTCAGTATGAAAACACTACATGCTAAACTTGCTAGCTTTCATTTTTGTGTGCACGGAGACGTGCTTCCGAATCCAATTGAAAAATGAACGTACCTATGATAATTTCATATTTTCACTACGAGGTGGTGCTGCAGAGCATTTTCTGCTTTTAAAGGATTGACACTAATGGCAGCGATGATGTGTTTTTAAGGATGGGGACGGTTCTGGTGGAGCTTTACTGGAACCATGCTCCCAAAACCTGCAAGAACTTCGCAGAGCTGGGCAGGAGAGGCTACTACAACAACACCAAGTTTCACCGGATTATCAAAGACTTCATGGTGCAGGCGGGGGATCCTACAGGAACAGGTGGATTTAACACAAAGCAGCCTAAAGGAAGGAAGGAAATAATGCAAGTCTCTTTACAAATGACTTAAAAAGTTTGGAGTGCTTTAACCTTTAACCTCCATTATTCTGATGCTCCTAATTAAAATCCAGTTCTGCCAGGTCCATTAAGAAGTTAGCTAATTCAGAGAGTGACTACCAGTTGATAATTTAATCTCAGTACAAATACAGATAATTGTAAAGAGCTTTTTGGGAGAATGAGTGGACAAACTGTATCATGAAACCCAAGAATCAATGCAGTAAACAAGAAAAAAAAAAACCTACCAAGGATTGGTCATCCTGTTATCTTCCTCAGCTGACAGGTTGAGCAAAGTCAGCGTTTATCAGAGAAACAGTCAAACATCATGTTGAACACAACACCTGAAAGAGTTGAAGGTGACGGGTAGAGTTACATTTCAACACAACCCCCCAAAACATGCAGCCAGAAATACAGTGTAGATCAGGGGTCAGCAGCCATTTATGTCTTTGCTCCAACTAAACAAAATATGTTCAGAGCCACAAATGCAAAATGTATCTAGAAAATAAAATATCTAATTGTTACATTATCTACAATAAAATGTTTGTTTTGACTTTTAAACAACAAAAAAAAGAGCTTATGTTTTTGTGTTTAAAATAAAAATCAAATGTTTACATTGCAGGAAATGAATAACTTTTCTGTTACCAGAATGTTAAATTTTTAAAAGAAAATTATATAAAATAAACAGTTTGCAGCCTGTACACAAAATAATTACGTCACAAAAGTATTAATTACTCTAACAGTGTAAATGAACTGTTAAGTAGTTTTTTATTTTTTATTGTAGCACTTTAAAAAATTGCTAAGAAGACTCTAAAATATTTTAAAAGATTCTCTTTAACAATGTTGGTAAAAAAACAACAACAAAAAAAAACCAGTTTGGAGTATCTAAAGATCCACTTGCAGCTTCTGACTGCTGGTTTAGCTCGGTATGTTTTCATGCCTTAGAGAGTCAGGGAGCTCGGTACAGAAGCCTGTTTTTTAAAATTCAACGCCCACTGACACCTTAAATTCAATCAAATAGCTGAGTTCGTTTAGCACCATGAAAAGAGGCACATTGCACCAGATTTAGCCTTATGCGCAATTTTTTGTGCTTAGGTTTTGTGTGAGCTTTTCACATAAAATCAGATATTTTATAATGTAGGATTTTTTAAATCCACCAAATACAGGTATTCAAATTAAGGATTTGATTTTTCTAAATCTAAAGTGTCAGATTATGGTGCTGCTGTTGGGCTCAATTTATTTAAAATTTATGTTTGCTATGTTTTTAGTAAATGTAGAAGGCCCTGTATCTGATTTTTATTTTGGTTAATTGGTTGACTAAATCTGCAGCTACTGATCTTTGTTTTGACCCTTAGGTCGAGGCGGTGCCTCCATTTATGGTAAACAGTTTGAGGATGAACTTCACCCGGACCTGAAATTTACAGGTAATCTCAGGGGAAAAAAATATGTCAACACGTTGATGGATTTTATCCACATTCAACATTTAATTTAGAATTTTAAGTCAATAAATGTCATTTTTTGCTATAATTTATCTTGTGACTACCCAAATGTGCATTGGTTTTTCTGTTACGATCATTTGCATCTGTGAACATCAGAAAATCACCTCTCTTTTCTTTTTCATTGTTCATCTCTTTAGGCGCTGGAATTCTGGCCATGGCCAACGCGGGACCAGACACCAACGGAAGTCAGTTCTTCCTCACCCTCGGACCCACGCAGTGGCTGGACGGGAAGCATAGTATTTTTGGAAGAGTGTGCCAAGGCATGGGAGTGCTAAACCGGATTGGGCTGGTGGAAACAAACAGTCAAGATCGTCCGGTCGATGATATTAAAATTGTCAGAGCCATTTTACCTAATTAGACAAAAAGTCTTTTTTTTAATTAGTATTTTTTTTACTGCTTTGGAAAATAAATATTAAAACTTCACAAGAGTTTTTTTTTCCTTGCAGTGTTATTGCTTCAAGACTAAAGGAATCACTGAAATTACCAATAGCAGGCAAAATGAAAACATAATATCCCCTCTATCTCAGCGCAACAGAATCACTTGATATGTTTTCATCAGCTTTTAAAGAAACCATATGAATTGTATATTCTCACCATTACAACATTTATCTACATCAGCTGTCCTCTAGGAAACTCATACATCTCTATTTATAAAAGTCAGGAAGCATTTAAGCTCATTAGTACTTTAAACATCTCTGAGTTGTTGTTTTTTTAACTAACTGGACATTTTGTAGATGACGAAATGAGATTCCGGATGTGTAAAATTAGCTCTGCACTCATAATCGTGCCACTTAGAAAAGCTTTTTTTTTTAAATTTTACATCCACTGAAACAAATACAATCAAATAATTTTGAGTTTGTTTAGTATCAGGGAAAAAAGACACATTGCACCAAATATGCTATAAAAATCAAAAAAATATATAAACGTCCATCCCTCTTCCTGGTCAGACCATCCTTTATCAATTTACGTAAATTAGTAAATTAAGCGGTTTGCTGTTTGGCTCAGCTCTTCCTCTCCATTAAAATATATACATAAATCTCTCCTATGCAATGTTATTTTTCTTAAAAAGAAATGAACACATTTCTTTGAAACTCTCCACTACCAAAGTGCTGTCAGAGGACTTGTGGGATGAGGCAAAAGATGGATTCACCAGGCTAGACTAAAATCAGAGGCTTGATGAGACAATGATAGTTGGAGCTTTATAAAACAGAAGAACAGAACTAGTCAGCCCCACAGTGGACGATATGTGGACAGCTTTATCTGTTCGACATGAAGTGGGAAAATAATACCAGATTTTGTGGTCTAAATATCCCTTAATTGAGTTAATTTGTTAGAAAATCTCCAAACTGAGATCATGCTGTCTGCATATGTTCTTCAGATAAGCATGACTGACTATCTGCACTGTGTGCCTGTTATAGCTGCAAGTCTTTATTTTTTTTTAACATTAAGTAAACATTTTTCATAAGTGCTTTTTTCATCTTCGGTCACTTTATGTTGTTTTTATTTTCTTTTTTTAAAAAAATCTGAACTGTCACTCACTCTACAAAGACACACACAATAACAATGAACAAAGTTATTTTACCCCAGAAAGTATTTTATTGTACAACTTTACAGCCATACTCACAGAGAAAAGACTTTATTAAAGTTTAAAAAATACTTTGTACCAAAAAAGATATAAGGCTCTGTAAAAGTTATTTTATAGCTTTTAAAAACATGTTTACTTGGTTCATATAGTGCATAAAAAATGTAAAACAAAAAGTCAGATCAAAGCCATTCTAGGGAGTCCTATCAAATTAGCAGTGGTCAAAAGTTTACTTACAGCATACTGTCTTGCCTGCTGTGGATAAAAATCACATCATAACAGTTTGGTCTGGCCACAATCAGAATAAAATGCCTGATGTGGCTCTCCTCAAATGTAATACACAAATTTAGCACCACAAAGTCATTAAAAATACATTTTCTTCCCAAATCTAAGTTTAGAAGTGCATTTTTCTGAAAAATCTAATTAGCTTTGACTTTGAATGTTTTTCTTTACACATTTCAGCATTGTGATGTAAATACTAGTGATACTACAACAATATAAAACAGATTTAATGCCCTTCCTGTACATTAAGAGATAAAGTTACTGTAAAGCTACATGCATTTGTACTGAGTACTGATGTGTGCTTTAACATCACCATTATTTGGCTTTTCTTTGGGTTGGTAAACATCAGTATGAGTTTTGAGTCACTGCTAGACATCTCCAAAACATTTACTTAACTTAATACACCCATAAAGATGTTACAATGTCTGATTCTCAGTAAGGCACATACTTTGCAAAGATCCACATACCGACTCTTTTTGTAACATCAAACATCATATAACATACAACAAAGTCACCTTAAAGGCTCTCATTGACTAACGAGTGCATAATTACTGTAGAGTGAAAACAAAAGCAGTGCAAGTTGCCTTGTTGCTTTAATGTGCCATACAAATAAAACTTGAAATTGGGGGTCAGCACTTAGCTTAGCATGTTAAGGTGAGGGTTACTTCACCAGTGCATACAGGGTGTCTGCATATGACAGCATGAGATCACATATATAATATGCTTTTGGTAGACTGCTGGCCAAGCCCATATTGCATCATAAGTTCAATGCCCTATACACAACATTTGAGTCCTTCCAGGTAGTCAAATAATTTTTAGCTAAATTCGTCAGAAAATAGGTCAGTCTCTCTAATTGTGGCGTCTACATCAAGCATTCCACATTCTGAAGGTAGTATATCTTCATGACTGTAGACACATGTTTGCATACCTTAGCATTAAATTGCATGTGCAACATATATATTAGTGGATTGCTGCCCAAAACCAAACTGCATCATCCTGATGAATCATTTCTGTGAGCAGATGACATCATAGAGAAGCTCATAATGTAAAAATCAAAAACCTTGTTCTGAGGTCACATTTGTTTTTGTTTTTTTCTACACTTTATGAAAGTTCAAACATCTTGTGCTTTAAGTACATTGCCCTGTGCGTTACTTAAATTAATCAGAATTAATCTGCCTCGTTTGTCGTTGCCGCCTGTCACTCTAAGTAGTATGTATTTATGCGACAGTATTATTGGGTCATTACTGCAAAAGTGGAGTATATGTGTGGTATGTACGGACTCTCAATGTTCTGACCCTCATGCCTCCAAAATATTCTACAAGTTCAAAACATCATTGGCATCATGGCTTACAGCTGCGGATTTAATCACGTCTGCTAAATTATCAGTCATATAAAAACGTTATTTACTTAAAGCTGCATATACATTATACAGTATGCAACCAAAACACAAAGTAAATATGTAAAAGCTTGACCAGGGTATAACAATCTGCTGCTGTAGCTGGTTAAAATAAAACAGAAAATAGAGAAAAACTGCCAACACGTCTCATGAACAATCCCGCACTGATGGTCTGTACAGAGGTTACCAACCAAAACAGAAACCTGAGTATAGCGGTAAAGCAATATTGAAGAATTTCCACACAAGTCAGTCCCTAAAGTAAAGAGCTGTCAAGTTTAAACTGAAACTGAGTTTTTGACTTCTTGTGAAAGCAGAAAGATTTAGTGCCAAGCAAGCATCGGTTGCTGTTTAGCTCCTGCTGTGAATGTGGAATGCAATGCAAATAGTTGGTGTTAGCGCAGTCTCTAGTTGATAATCTTTGCTGAGGTTGCAGTGTCTCAATTATAAAGTGGATTTAACATTCAGAATGTGGAGTTAAGCTCAAAATGTTAAGCTTTTGAAAAGTGAAGCAGTTTTTGGTCCTTTATATTCATACATGTTTCCCTCTTTACAGTTATCAAAGGGTAATTTCTATGTGACAAAAAGTATCCTTTGGCAAAATGGCATGAGGTTCCACATATCGTTTTAGTGGTAAATTGCTACCCTGCAGCCAAGTTGGATCATCTGAATCTTTGTTTCGCTGAATAAATTACATCATAAGCACCTAATCTCAAGAAGCATGTTCCCATGGTCAAATATGAAGGACAAGGACTTGCACAACAACAGAAAACCTCTGAGGCAAAATAAGGAACCCAAATGACTACTGCATATTGGAATATGCAGACTTAAATCTATTCCCCAGGCTGTAAAAGGAAACAAAGACTAGCTTTAAAAGTAAAACAAAAACAGAGATGTTATTAATTTTGGGAACTGCGTGCTTAAATAACAAAAAGAGGCTTGGTTTTACTCAATAAGAGAAAGTGTCAATGTTTTGTTGATGGAACCTTTTGTAAAAGGTAAATAAAATAAGTTTTTGTATGTTTTAGAGGAATGCTGTAACTTTTGAGGTCCTCTGTTTTAAAAATCACAATAAATTATGTATATTATTCAGGTTGGTCACTCAATGATGGAGTTACTATGAAGCTTAATTGTTCTCTATTTCTCTTGTACAATTGTTGAAACATTACTTAACTCAACCTCTGCTTTGAAAATGTCTTAATTTCAGTTCATTATTTATTTAAATAAGTTCTACTTTAAATATTTAATACCAAAACTAAATTAACTGATTTAAAAAAAAAAAAAAAAAAAAAAAAAAAAAAAATATAAAAAAAAAAAACAAACAACAAAAATTTTAACAAAAAAACCCCCACAACAAAAACCAACCCCCAAC
>CAEGAE010014579.1:0-98518 GCA_903067095.1 Girardinus metallicus | reverse complement strand
GGGACAATTTGGAGAGGCCAATCAACCTGACAGTCATGTTTTTGGACTGTGGGAGGAAGCCGGAGTACCCGGAGAGATGCACAGGGAGAACATGCAAACCCCGTGCAGAAAGACCCCGGGCCGGGAATCGAACCCAGAACCTTCTTGCTGCAAGGCAACAGCTCTACCAACTGCGCCACTGTGCAGCCCATGTCTCAATATATGTTGGCTTATAACATTGTCTTTTTAAGCATGAATTATGACAATGATGAGGTTGATTTTTAATAGCATGAATGTCTACCACACAAAAATAATGCATAATAAAGACAAATAGAAGAAAGGATTTTATGCCCTTTTTAAACAGATTTTCTCTTTTTCTGCTTCCACACAGGTTGCACAGTGGCGCGGTTGGTAGCGCTGTCACCTTGTAGCAAGAAGGTCATGCGCTCAAGTCAGTAGTGTTTCTACATGGAGTTTTCGAATGCGGGTTCTTTTTTGATACTACAGCTTCCTCCCACAGTTTAGACTACTAGGTTAATTGCTCTCTCTAAATTGTCCTTAGATGTGTGTGTGTTTGCATTGTTGTGTGTCTCTGTGTTTCCCTATGATGGATTGGCGCCCTGACCAGGGTCTACCCTGCCTCTCACCCAATGACTAGAATTAGATAATGGCTGTGCATGTGGTGCTGTTTATCGTGCATCACATGTTGTCCAGGATGATATTTAGAATTAGCAATAAGAGGGAAAATCCAACAAGTGAATGGACAAATGATAGTATTAAGCTAACAGCAGTAGAGAGCAGAATGATCTTAGCTTTTGGTGTCAACTCTGAGCAACAGCTACTGAAACACAGTAGCTGCTGCTACTGTGTTTAAGAATCAAAACTTTGACACAAGAAAAAATATATTTAGTGGGACTAAAACTGAACAAAGTGCTTATAACTCTTGAAACCAATGGGAGGCCATCCTTCAGTGTATTACTCTCCCTAAAGTCACATTAAGCATCTGAAGCACGGGTTGTTCAGTCGAGATTGACAGCAAAGTCACAGTTCAGTAAGTTCGCACTAAAAAGGCTTTGTGAACAGTGAGCTACTGTAAAGTAAGCAATTCTAAGTATTATGGTAATACTTGATTAGCACACATTGGTTACTTGCACTTTAACATTTCTTAATGAAATGCATCAAAACTAAATACTTCCACTTTTTCCAGTTTGGAAATACATGCACAAATTGCATGATCTTTTATTCACTTTTTGAATAAACTGAGGGTGCATTTGTTTTTTGAAAAGTGCACCATTAATAAATGACAACAGGAAAAAACAACACATCTGAATTTCCAAAGCAGGATATCACCAAAAAGCTACATATTTTAAACACCTACAAAAGAAAAAGGTCTCATAATCAATTTGTTTTATGGTTCCAGTTGTGTGTGATTTTATTTCCATTTTACTTATTGCTTTTGGTTGTTGTGTTTTATTTTGGATATTTAAAACATTTTAAAGTTCCGGTGTTAAGTGTTCTTTACAAAATTAAAGTTAATTGGTCTTTGAGGGGATGAACTTACATTGTTATCAAATATGAATATATTACTTAAAAATTCTCAAAACAACAATATTATTATTTATCACAATAAATTATGGGACAATATATTGTCAAGCAAAATGTATTACTATTACAGGCCTAGAGACTCCTAAAACAAATAACCATTCACACACGCATACATACGGACAATTTAAAGTACAAAGTAAAGTTAGACAATGCTGAAGTTGATGTGACTGTGGGAGGAAAGTACCTGATAAGAACCCAAACATGTAGAAAGACTCCAGGTTGGGTCTTGAACCCAAGACCTAATTGCTGCCAGGCAACTGCTCCACCATTCATTTGTAAAATTACCAGATGAAAGATTATCCGCTCAGAGGAGACAGACATTGGCAGTGACCCAAAGCAAGGCTTCATTAAGGTGCCATTGGCCCTGATGCAAACAATGTTGCCCCTTCAAATTGTGTCTCATCCAACCTATACAAAGGCTGCACAAAGGCCAGTTTCACACTGACAGAATGTCATGTGTTGTGCTTCAGAGCATGCTACACGTGGTCCTTCCGCAGCTGTGTTTGCTTATTAAATCAATGGAAACCTCACAGAATTCTTCATTGTCAGTTCAAAACAAAGCTGAACCGAGTTAATGAGTGATAAACACACCAGACTGTATAACAATGCTAGACAGCCCTCACTATCAAAGTATGTGGAGAGCCAATAGATAAGCTTTAGCATTTGTTTTGATGGCTGCCTTTATGAGAGAAGAGTGTGTGCTGAGACAGACTCCAGCCTCTCTGTAACCTTGGAGAGGGGAAGTGGGTGGAAACAGTAAATTAAAGAATGCCCAAGGTCAGTTTGGCTGCTGAAGCTTGAACAGAGTCCTGTTTTTCATGTGTAACATATCTACTTTTTTTTTTTAGACATGCTGCATATTTCTGTTGCAACTTAAAGTAACTTTGTTGAGAAAGTCTACATATTTTTGTGATCATTACCTGACTTCTCAAGTTAAATAATAGGATTTAGATCCAAGATCTAACCTTCCATTGGCTTTCACAACATTCAGAATTTCTCATTTTAGTCTCGTTTCAAACTGCTTTGCATCTTAAAATTAATCAGACGGCTTCAGGTTTCCCTGCTGAGAACCTGGAGCCCCAGCAGTAAAAGTTCAGAAGAGAAAATAGGAAAGGAGAGACTCAGAAAAAAAGGAGAGCCCGAAGGAGGCGTCACCTTTGTTTTCCATTACTGACCTGAATCAATACAGCTAAAAATAAAACCAGCAGGACCCTGATCCTGTTGCATTTGCAGATGACCGCACAGGCCAAGTATCACATCAGATGCGACTTGAATTATCCGACCTGTGTTTATTTATGTGGAACTCAAGCTGCTGCCTGCCAAACAGTGAGTGCTTTTGTTTTTAGTTTTTTTTTCACTTGGTCAAAGCATCTCCGTCACTTTCTTGCCAGCTAGATCTACACTATACAGAGCAAATGTATGCATCATGTATAGATGTTTTCATAGGGCACCTTGCAAAAGTATTCATTTCTAACTGTTTCCAATTTTTTCATATTACAATCACAAACCTCAGTGAATTTATTTAAATTTTTACGTGATAGATGGTTGTAGGACAATGGCACATCTTCCAGAATATTTGGGATTTGTTGCAGGTATTTTATAAAGTCATCAAAGTGTTTTACTTATTCGGAGTGTAAGGAAGAAAAATAAACAAAGTTAATACAATACCTAAACGTTTTGGGATTTTTGGGAACCTCAAATGTCTGATCTGGTCACAACTTTTTGTGTAGAGAAAACAAGAAAAGAGCAAGTAAGCTGAACTGATGGGTCTGTAGTAGGTAGGTAGGTATGTAAGTAGGTAGGTAGGACATAAGAGGCTTATTTTTGCACTTCAAATTTGGGGGATTTTGGTCTGCTCGGATGCTGTTATAGTTCAGAGTCTTTCAACATATCAGGACGTTTTATCCCCCTCTTTTGTGTGATGCTTTCTATTAGTACCTGTTTCTGCAGAAGCATCGCCTTTCAGACCCCAACTTGAAGGTGCTGAGACAGAAATG
The DNA here is from genome assembly GCA_903067095.1 of Girardinus metallicus. NCBI lineage: Eukaryota > Metazoa > Chordata > Actinopteri > Cyprinodontiformes > Poeciliidae > Girardinus > Girardinus metallicus. The sequence goes on along the minus strand of CAEGAE010014579.1, from coordinate 94,937 downwards.
TCTGCCTGACAGCCTTTCTGAGTGAAAGTCTTGCTGTCTGAGTGATGACTACTAGATCACTCTAGTAGTCATCACTACTTCCAGTTACAGCCTTACTGTAACTGGAAGATAATCGAGTGTAATAAGAGGCAGTGATAGTTTAGTTAAATGGCACTCTGCGGGAAACACAGCTGAGGGAAACAAAAGAGTACGGAAATACCAGACCACACTGATACTGCAGCATTGCCGAGATAATGAAAAGACCTAGAACAGGAAAGACTATGATAGAAAACAATTGCTTTGCTTTTCTAACCGCTTGTATTCTTCTCTACAGAGTACCAGAAGGAAGAGATGTGTGACAAAGCGATGCTGGGAAGTGAAAGTGACACAAATAATGTCGGGTCAACTGTTGACCAGTATTTACTGTAACGTTTCTCCCTCCGTCTCTCAGTGACCTCCCTCTTTTACCCCTGATCTATTTTTAGCGGCAGACGCTCGCTCTCAGGGATAATATTAGAATAGATGTGGCTCAGAAGAAACACAGCAGGAGTTATTCTGCAGGCAGTAAGCTGGAGGAAAGGGGTGGTGTCTAGTCACTTGGACTGTTTTAGAAAGCTTTGTCATGCTGGCTACCTCTGAGGCTTGCAACATTTCTTCTTCTATTCAGTAGTACTTTTATGCTATCTGTGGCCTTTGCCATATTGTGGTGTTTGAACATGAGACGGTAGCTGAAGACTGAAGACAGTCTTCTGTCTTCAGTTTTGTTGAGGGTGACGGTGCTCAATAAGAAATTCTGAGTCTCCATTCTTCAAAATGGCTGCCTCCATATTTTGAGTATCAAAACAACAGCTTCTCATTATAGTTTTAATAATCCTCTCTAAATATGTTATACATTACAATTTTATTCTGAATGCCTCAAATGAACTATAGGAGATACAGAACATTCTCTGAAATGAATTTGTTCACATTGGACCAATCAAACATTCATTTTTGGTAATATCTCAACATCAGATATTTGCAACGAAAAAATATAAATGAAGAAAAAGCTTTAATCACACTAAACTGATTTGTTTTCAAGTTGCTGGCACAAGGTAGAAAAACTTTCCATTAGAATTTTTTTTTCCCAGTAGAACCTTCTTGCAATATGAATATATCTTTCAAAAAAGAAGAGTATGATGCCTTACATCATTTCTTGAAATCTGGTATCTGTACAACAGTGTGTTCAGTTAGAATTTTGATTTCTGACATTCAAAGTTCCATTTTTTAAAAAATCAACTGTAAAAACAGAAATCTGACTTTCTTTTCTTTCTTTTATTTTTTAAAAAAAAGTGGTTTCTGACCTCAACCTGAATCCAATATAGATAATATGCACATAAAGGGATAGGGACAAATGCAGACATTTACCATTCATTTAAAAATCTGTGATCTGTGTAAAAAGCTTTGACTAAGTAATACCAGTGTTTACCAGCTGCACTTTTTGACAAACCAGTTCACACTTTGACAATCATGAAAACTCTATATCAGAGCAGTAAAAATTTGCATCCTTTGGCAGACAACTATCTGGATATGAAACAATCAAAATAAGAAAAGTACAAAATAGCCAAACATTAAAATGACCCCCAGCAGCTCTTTGTTACATTTTGCTTTTAGATAACTTCTTATGCTATGTTCAAGCTAACGTTTTGCACTCAATTTCCAAACAGTTTGAAAGCAGAATCAAATGCTTCACCTAATAACTGATGTAATTAACTTATTACTTATATATTTGGTGATGAGTTCAATCACTATAGAGTAAAAACATTTCTTTTAATGTACAGTAAAAATAGGTTTTGTACCTTCAGTGCAGGAAAGTAACAAATCCTTGCATTTTACACACAGGAACAAAAATTTGGATGAAAAACTAAATATTTTCAGTTAGATCTCTGGGCAGGTATATGATGTAAAAAATGTAATCTATGAAGTCACCCTGTAATAGCACCTTCTTCTTGATTTTATCTACTCATAACACTGCAAATAGGGAGAAGAGAGCAGGGAAGAGATAGGGAGAGAGCCAGAGGAGACGAGGAAACCCACTTATAAAACTAAAAAAGGGGAAAAAAGGCACCAGCATGTATTTGACTCTTCACACCTCAACCCTCTATCTCCAAAAAGCCCTCTGTGTCATTCCACAGCAGTCACCACTAAAACACCTCCCCCATCCTCAACATCCTCCATCCAGCTAGCTCAATGACAAACAAAGGTCACATTGTCCTTCCTTTTATTTATTGAAATCCTCCAGCTGCCTCCATTTGTTATCATAAAGGACTTGATGAGGCTTTGATGGTGCATTAACAGGCAGGCTTTGGGTGGGGGTTGATCATCCACTGCTACAATGTGTGTGTCTAACTATATGAGCATGTGAAGACAGGACACTCCAGCTGCATGCTCCACATAATGGAAACTGACAATACACACATTTGAAGGGGCGACCACACTTTTCTTTGACAGCAGTTTGAAGTCAGTCTGTTGGATCTTAGTGTTTGTTGTGAAAAGGTCTCCAAATCATAAGTTTATATTTTGTGAGGACAAATTTTACAATTAAAACATGCAAACACTTTCATTTTTCTGCAGTTTTTAAGATTTTTTTGATGTTCAGGCTTTGTCCCTGCAAGGAGACTCAGTCAACTAAGGTTTTTATATTATCTAAAAAGCTTTTTATATGTTTTCACTAGTATTTTTGAAAACTGATCACTTAAAATGAGCCCTAAGTCTTTGAGATCAGAAGACCTCCTTCCCATAACTTTATCTTTAGCTCTCTCCACAAAAGATTTTAGCCCCTAAACTGTCAGGAGCAGTCTGTGTTCCAGTGCATACTGTACTTCATTTAGTGATATACAAAGTCAGTGGCACAAACTTCTATATGAATATGATCAGAAGAACTTACTGATATCTTCTTGATTCAAAACCACACCTTAGACTTCAAATGGATATGAGTCTAAAAAAATATATACATATTTTTCAATAGGTATACTCAATAAGTATTTTAAAGCTTTTCATTTCCTTGAGGTTGCAGATGCTGTTTGACAGTGAAGTTATTATACAATTTGGCCATGACAGTCTGCTCTTCAGCCAGATTTATTCATAATGACACACATTATTACAACATTCAAAATGTTATGTTGGGAGGCATAAAAATTGTTTATGCAGAAGTAGTTGTGTGGCAAAGAACCTTGAAAGCACACTGTTGTCCCAAGGTTTCCTGATTTGGCTTTTAAAAAGTCAGATGGTGAAAACAGCGCATAACTGAGAGAGCAATTAATCATTTATTTTCTTTTTCCAACATTAACATTTGCCACTAATGTGCCTTCTGAACAGCTATGCCTTCTAGCTCATATAAAAACACATGGCTTAAAGCCTGGCAGGAGAAACTCTCTCAAAATGTGATCTTGATGAGTGTGCAAGACTCTAACAGCTTAGCAGAGCAGATATGAAAGTAGGGAAAGTCTGCAGGATACAGTCTACAAACCCTGGAGATTTTATATCTGCAAAACGTCCGGAGTCTTGCATGGTGAAGACTGTCCCCTCCCAAAGCTTGCATAAAGTTTCTGATCACGTACCATTTTAACAATGAGCATTTAAGTCCATGAAGAGGTAACACGGGCTACTTTATTTAATAGCAAACTTCAACTTCTTTGGCCTCAAGAGAGAGGGAAAGAGAGAGAGAGATGATCACAAACACTACTACGTTTGTTTTGTGTGTATTTGGGTCAGTGCTGTTATAAAAGTCACAAGAAATAAGGTATTCAGCTGGCATTGGTAAACTTTATTACAAACAAACCATAAAGTATTTGTGTTGCATTTTAAACAGTTAAAACTGTTTTAACCCAATTTTAAACACTGGGTTCCATCCAAGTTTATCATTTGGATGGAAGCACTGGGTGGGTAGTTAGCAATAGCATAGGAGGAAGTAAATCAAGATATTGGACAAACTTCCAAATATTCAGCAATTGAATGCTTAAGAAATTTTATTGCTGGCAAAGATGTTGCCAGCAATAGGTCCAATTTCCAGTAAGCATCATAGTGTAGCTTCCTTCACAATCAAGCTTAAATACATCATGGCCAAATGTTAGTAATTGGATAGTATTAGATCCAATTGTTTAAAACTTCAACACCGTCCAGTAAGCAATCATTTTTGAACAGCTGAACATCCGGACCTTCTGTACAAAGCTAAGCGTAGAACAAGAGACTGGTTTTTACCAGGCTAAAGAGGAATATGACTGAAAACATTCAAATGCAAAAGAACTCTGATAAGGTACCTCATGTGATGTCACCAGAGTGATGTGCACATGGAAACTTGCTTTAGAAGGGTATCAAATAATCATTTACAATAAAATGGAACCAGGAAACATAGCTGGCAATCTATATGTAAAGTGAGTTGAATTGATTTTATAAAAAGTTTCAGGTGCAAGTAATCTATGCTAAATCCAAGCCTCATCAGCTGTATGCAGCTGAAACCACCAGTGACCCAAAAGACTCAAGAACTCAACCTAAAGATACACAACCAAGACACAAAAACGTACAGTTTGCCATGTTTCCCAGCGAAGATGAACCGACAGATGCCGGTTAAATAAAGTTAAAGCCAGGATCTTCAATCAGTAGCAGAGAATAGTGTGTGAGTTTCCACCTTTGACTTTGCAGAATTGACCTACATGCGCAGAACGTTTAAGACTCACACCTGAGTTTACCCAGCCAGGTTCTGAGTCATCCTGTTAGAGTCAATCACCGAGCCTCCCTCTTATAACCCGGAGTGTCAGTGAGCGCGTGTGTGTGTGTGTCTGTGGGGAGCGTGCACCCTGTATCTTCGATATATTACGTCGCTACATGACGCACAGCAGAGAGAAAGGAGGGTAGGATGGAGGGAGGAAGGACAGGAAGGAAAGAAGGGGGTGAGAACGAGTGGAAGATGGAAGGAGGAGACAGGAAGGGGAGGAAGGAGGGGGAATTTTCTCAGACACCCAGCATGGAATGACCTTAGCGGCGTGTCAAGGCGGAGGTCTCTCTCCATCCCTCCCTCTTTCTCCTTGTCTGTCACAGAGAAGCGCGCGCGTTGGCCGCATGTCCGGTGTCATCCATGTGGAGAGGAAAAACGTCAAGCGGTGTCTTATTCCGCTCACATCCCTGCCGCCTGTCTGTCCAGCCTCTCCCCTCCTCACAAACACCCCAAAACACACACACACGCACGCCGAGGTGCTACAGTAATTCCTACAGTAAACTATAAATCCACTGCACCCCAAAGAAGACAGAAAAAACCCTCTTCTGTAGCCCCAACTCACTGCAAACCAACTCTAGGGATGTAATAAACGTGTATTTCACTTCTTTAACAATGAATTCCTCTGCCTTTTCATTCTCTCAGCGCACCCATCCATCCATCCATCCATCCATCCATCCATCCATCCATCCATCCATCCATCCACATGGCAGAACAGAAAGCGGCGTGTCCTTACTGATCGTCCGGGATCCAATGCAGCCCATGTTGTCTTACAAAGGCTCGTTCAGCTCAGGGAGAATAAAATCCATCCGTCCAGCGGGCATTTCTCCGCTGATCTCTCCGTGCGCTTTCCCCTCTGCTCCGCGTCTCTCCACTCTTGTCTCCCTCTCTGTCCTTCTCTCCTCCGTATGTGAGAAACAGGGAGAGTGTGTGCGTGTCATCCGCGTCGCTCCCTCTCTCCCGTTCTCTTCCTCCCCGTATACCGTCGTCACACACACACGCACACCCCGGTCTCCTGTCTCCTGCCGTGGCAAATACACTTTATGTGCATGAACACATTGTGAAAAATTCAAGTAACTTCAGCAAAAAAAAAAAAAAAAAAAAAAAGGGTGCCCACACTGAAAGTGAATTCATTAATTGTTCTAAAATCCAGATGTAACTCAAGTTCCACCTTGATTTATGCGAAAGCAACACAAGAGTCCCATGAGAGAAGGGAAAACCCAAGTTACCTGTACTGACCCGTAAACACTCCTCCTCACTCTTCCATTGTCAGCTGTGCCATTTGCAAAGTTGTGAAAAATTATTCGTCCCTTATTAAATAAATATGGTTTATGTTTTTTGTCATGCTTACATGTTTCAGATCAAACTATCAAATTAGTTTGATCAAATTTGACAACTTTCTCTCTAATGAGAAGAGAGATGCATAATAGGGCAAAAGCTGTCAAACGCATTCAGACCCCATGTGAAAATATTTGCCCCCCAAACCTAATAACTGATTTCATCACCGACTGTCATCAGGCGACTGTGAGAAATGACAAGCAGTCTTTTAAATCGACGTGAAGGAGTTTTCAAGCATGACCTACTTGTTTATGAGCAAACCAGAGCATTTAAATTTAATTTCAGACTTTTTTTTTGACAGGACCTTAAAATCATAATTTTGTTTCTTGAGTCATGAGGAGGAGGAATTAATTATTGATGTGCTTTGGCTCATTATCTTACTCCATAACATAATGTGTGCTTGTTACATTAAGATCACCACCTGATTTTCACACATAATCCTTCAAGTTTTTCTGGTAGAAATCAGAAATAATACTTCTTTCTGGTCCAGTTAACTAATATACTTAGAACAAATAAAAAACTCTAATTCGTCCATCTCAGATGATGACATTCTAATTAAACTGGGTCTGCTGCATGCACCTTAAGTTGTGTCTTAAACCTCATTTGAGATGAAAGTTTCAGTTTTGCTCATATTAGGATGCAATTGAACCACAGAAGACATAACTGAGTTTAAAGGTTCAAGAATGTAAATTGCTTTTTTCAATATGATAAAAACATTTGAAGCAGGGATAGCAGAAGAAATATGGTGTGCATTCAGTTGAGATGTTTTATTCTGTTGTGTTGACCTGGGCCTCTGCTTCCATGATACGTCAAAAACGCTGACTGTCAAAGAGGTCTATGAGCTAGCCTCATCCTTAACTATTTGTTGTCAAGGCAACCTGCATGGGTGCCGGGTTGAATAGGCCTTCTGTCTATGCCCAGAATAGAAAACAAAGGAAAAATGAACTGGTTCGTTTGCGTTTTTTAAAACCAGCACCAGCACGATTAAAGCTACCAGTCATAGAGTTCTGTAAAATAATTAAAATCTACTTTAAAATATAGTTTGACAACTTTTCAACAACTTGCCATGGGTAGATTTTATATTGTTGTGGTGTTTTGTTGTCTGTCATTGTTAATAAATACAAAAATCGAAAATAAAAAAAAAATAAGTTTACATGCACAGATCACAGAAAGCATCAAACATCCGAGATGTTTTGAGAAAGTCCAATTTTCCCCTTTATTTGCATGTTTTTGTCAAAAAGTGAGAGGAATGGGAGGAAAATGTCTTTATTTATGATATATGCAGCTGTAGTAAAACATTTTACCCATATGTGAGGACACTGCATGGATTTCAGACCAAAACACCAACAATACAATTCAGGGAAAAGTTAGTGAAGACATCCAGAGCAACCAGAATAGCTAAATATTTTACTAACAAAAGTTTTGAGCCAAGTTGTTTTGAAAACAATCAAGCTTTGCTTTAAGTGGTAGGGTTGAACTTCTTGCAACCCAAATGATTCAGAACCTGCTTAAATCTGTCAAATGTTTTAATCTGAAATAGTTTGCTAATGCCAGAAAATATGTGTAATTCTTCTACCTATGAAACCTTTTGTAAACCTAAATAAATCAGAACTAGTAGTTTTCTCTTGTGTACACGGGGCAGTGGACAAAATCATCACTCCTATGTGTTTCAAGCCCAATATCAACTGGATAAACCCAATGAACTCTGGCTTAGAGTGAGCAAGAAGTGTGCAGGCACTTGTAACTGATCACAGGCAGCATTAAAGATGGATTTTCTTCAACAACGTCGCAATTACTACACTGAAATCTGCAGCACCTGCGAAATTAAGCTTATATTAGGAGAAAATTAACCTTTCTTAAACTTTGCTAGCATTAAGGCTCACTTGCATTAACTAATCACTCTTTCTTTTTCTTTTTTTCCTCCTCCTCTTCTCGAGCTGCACAACACACATAAATGCAGCCGCCTGGACAACTCAGACAAAAAATAGTAGAAGACAGTTCATGTTTTACTGCAGTCTCAGCAAAGTCCTTGAGCGGTATGGTTTTTATGGATTCATCTGCTGATTAAATCCACTCATGTTAAGCACGTCAGCTTGGTTCCAACATATCTATGCATTTACTCTCCGGATTTATATTTATCATCCCTGGAGAATCTGGAAGTTTTATTTCACTCGAGTAACAGTGAGCAAGTGTTGATATGAGCAATATCTGATGCATGTGATATGTATGACGCTGCAGTCTGTACAAGTCTGCAGCTGAGCTTTCCACTTATTCCTTTCTCTCTTTCTCCAACAAGCTGTTCCCCTCCTTTCGCCTCCTCTCTGGCTCCCCAGCTTCCCCTCTTCATCTAACACAAAATGAAAACACACTGATTCAGCTGCCGGGATCCGGCGAGGAGAGACGGCTGCTGCTCCCGATTCTATTAACTCGGATCTCCATTTCAGACGGGGAGCAGAAGCACACCTCTTGACTTCACACTCAATAAATTCACACAAATGCGCTGCAGCCGTGTTGCACAAGCTCTTAGGATGAATTTTCATCCAGGAACAAAATGCTTAAAATTTAATTTTCTTCTGTTTTCCACCCTTTAAACATAATATATGTTGAATAACAAAACTGCTTTGGTCTAAATTAGATGGTAGCTTTTTTTCAGGTCATCAAGTTGATTCAAAGTTGTTAAGAATTCTTAATATCTTTAATTTAAAAAAATAAGACATCTTAATCAAGCAATCCCCAAATGAGAAAATATAATTCGAGCACAATTAAACAGATTCATATTAAGAAATAATTGCTTAAGAGTGCCACATGTATTGCCTCCCCCTGGTGTTAATAACTTGCATAACCTTCTTTTAATAGGGCAACAATTTGTCTTCAGCTATAATTCACAAGGTTGGAACATACAGAGATGTTTAGAAAGTTATTTTGTTGACAAATAATTGTCAGCTCTCTGGGAGAGACCCCAGGATATAATGAAATGTTAAGGTGCCCAGAGCCTTAGGAAGGAAAAACAGGCCAACAGGATCATAGTTCCTTCACCAACATACTTTCTTTTCTTACACCACCTCTAATCAAACTGCTGGAGATGTGGGGATTTATTTACATCCTTTACCATCCAGTTCACTGCATGTGGTGGGAAGATAACAGCAAGTCCTCTTCCAGCCTTGGTTGTCACAGTTCAAGCTATCTTAAAATGTATAATTATTGCTATGGACAGGTTTAAGTGAGCATCTCTAAACAGATTTCCCAAACCGAATATCAGGTTTTCTGAATAGGTTTTCAAATAAACCTTTGTGTCAAATCTTTTTTGTTCTGTACAGGTTTATCCTACTGCACTGAAAGACACACCTTCTTACAAGGGATGCAAATAAGTTATGGTAATACTGAATTAGCTGAGAAGAATTGGTCAGAAAGCAGTAACTTTTAATGAATTACTAATATTTCCTATAGGACCATGGTAGAAAAAGCATTGTTAAAAAAGAAACCGTTGTGACTATTTTTTTTCCCTTTTCACTGTGGCTTACCAACCAGACCTGGCATCATGATTCTCACAGTCCGGCAATGTGTCATCCTTCCTCTGTTGTCAGACTTGTACCAGCGATGTGAGGTGCTTGACAGATTTTCTGTCCTTGACGTCAGAGATTGGAGACAAAAAAACCTAACCAGCAGCTACTAATTAAATTACAGACCTCATCATTCGCAGGTCAGAGTTTAAACTGCGTAGGTTCAGGGAAACTTTCTGTCGCAATTCATCTAGACACTAGGAATCATGTTTACTTCATTTTGTTTGTACTGTTATAGTTAATAAAGAAGCGGAGGAGGCTTTGTGAAATATCAGCCATATGGTGCTTTAGTTTTCCTTTCCAGATCACCCTGATGGCTGAGATAATCACATCCATTCCGAGTGTAGATTAGTTGCTTTCATTTAACAATAAATTACCCATGAATCCAAACAATGTGACTGCACAAAACATTACTTTTCAAAGAACTCAAGAAATTCATTATTTACAATGAATAGTAATAACCAAAAAATCAGAAAACTGCCTTCATAAGAAAAATAAAACCTATAAAAGTAGAAAATTGCTTCAATCTATTTGTTCCAATCAACCCAACAAGGAAGGAATACATCAGCAATGATTTTGCAGAAATCCCTGCAAAAGCCCCAAAAACCATCATCTGCAACCACTTATATTACAGAATTAGGATCAGGAGTAACTGTTGCCTTATCTGGATTCAAACTCTTTTCAAATCCTGCCTGACAGCAAAATAAAAAAAAGAAAAAAATACTTTGAAACCGTGGAAACCATGGCCAGATCATCCTCCAGGCTAAAGAGCACTGAGCCTTCCCAGGTAATTATGAGAACACTGTTCAAAAGCCAGCTTTTGATCGGGTATGAGGGTGCATTAGTGCGCATCGTGGGCTACTCACATTCATGTGAAGCCTATTATTGCTAGTGTGCATTACAGAGTAGAGTGCACAGTTAGAGATGGACACAACAAAGGCTTTTTGACAATTATTTTTCGGCATCAAACATCAATAAACTCTACTTCTGCAGGATTCATTTGAAATATATATCTCAAAATAATTTATGTAATTAGCTAGCCTTTTAGAAGACTAACAAAATACAGTAATACAAAAAAAAATAAAATTAACATCACAAAAGTGAAGTGGAACTTTATATTATAGTGACTGCAACCTCATAACTTACCAGCCCTTCTGGTAAAGATGGAAATTGCACACTGATCGATTTGCACACTGATCGATTTAGAAAACAATCAGACTTTAATTTATGATCATTTACTCTCGAGCGGGGAATACTAGGGATTTGCAGTTTCACAATTAGATGCTCCTCTGTTGTTAATATTTTGTACACCCATTAGTAGTTGGACAGCACTTTGCCTTGTACTATGATTCTTGGCTGTTAAGCCAAAAATAGGAATTGTTGGCTGTTTCCTCTGTATGCATGACATGACACAACATGCCCATGGAGATGTGCTGCCTATTGGCCAAAGAACGCTGTTCCACTTAATGTCCCTGTAATGTTTAGTGAATACCATGTTTACATTTGTGATTTTCTGAAGAAAATGCTTTTCTTGTTCTTTCCAAACAGAAGCTTAGAGAACTAATAGGACTTCATGGTTGTCATGGAGACTTTGGGACTTCATGATGCCATTGTTTGCTGCGGGTCTTTAAGAATGGACTCTGGAAATTTTTCTTTCTTACCGTAGCATCCCCAATGTGAGACTTAATTTTTCTCAACTTTCTGAGACATGCTTCCATAGTTTAACATTAACTTTTTTAGGTCGCTTTTAACACATCTATTTCAGAAAATTACCTCTGACTTAAAGGTCATTAATACCCAGAAATTCTGTTTAAATATTTCTGTATTACTAATCGATATTCAGTGAGAGTTCAATCCATGAAACCTACATGCTAAATGTGTGTAGGATCTTATTAGAACCAAAAATTGTCCACTCTTACCTCTTGAGTACATTTATGCTTCTGTACCTGTTTAAGAGAGCAGGTAACAGTCAGACAATGGACTAAAAATGCCCAAGACAGAATGAGTCACTATGCTTTTAGCCCCAGGCTTTGGAGCTAATATAAAACCTAAGAGGTCGTGATGCAGGATGAACTCATTTACTCTTTTGACATGACCTTAAATAATATGAAGACACTAAAGATGCATCTGAAATTCAACATTGCAGGTAAAAACTTACTTTAATTTGACATTTAAAGGGAGATCACCATGACGACGTACTGCAGGTGCTGAGGGGCAATGAAAAACAGATTTTATATTTGCATATCCAGTCTATTACTTGGCTCAGAGCAAAACTGTTGACTCAGATTTAACAATTTAAAGTAGTTGGAAAGGGTGTGAAAAACACATGGGAGGCTTTCGATGACGACGACGGAAAAAAAAGAATAGAGGGGCCTAAAGAAGAATAAGAAAGAGAGGAATAAACAGAAAGAGCAAGAAAGAGGTAAAATCTAAGCAAATGCCCAAGAGAGAGTGCAGAGATGTAGGGATGAGGGAGGGGAGGGGGTAAAGTCTATGAGTCATGCCTGAAGATGAGGAGCAAGAATTCAAGCAGAGAAAATTTATGGGGAACATGAGCTGTTGTAGGAGTAAAAAAAAAATGGAGATGGACGGAAAGAGATGCAAAAGGGGAGGAGAGAGGGTTATTTGTATTCCGACTGAGGGAGGAGAAGTCAGGTTGAGAAGGAGCTGGGGACTCGGGAGGTAAAAGTGAGATAGAAGCTGCAAAATAATAGGAGCTGACTGCAAGAAATATCTTATGAAGACAAGCACAGTGATAACTATTTATAGCAGCAATTGTGTGTCTTTGCACTATGCTACAATGTGTGTGAATATATGAATATTTGTACAGATGGTTGTGTTTGTGTGTGTTGGAAACTATCAGGACAAAAGGTGATACGAGGATCTTCAATAGACAACAGCTGCTCAGCTATTGTATTAGTTGCAAAGCAAAAAGTAATTTAACTTATGTGGATGCAGTGTCCATTTTTTCATTCTGCAAAGCAAACCACAGATCCACAGAGAGCTAGAACAATAAAGAATTTGTTTCAATATTCAGCTTGTCGGTAAGGATATTTTTTTCTATGCTTCACTAAACCAACCACTATTGTTAAATCCAAACTCCCTCACATCTTACTTGCTGTGGCTTACATACAAAATTAAGCTAAAATTTTTGACTCTGATTTAGGTTTAGTTTGTTAAAAACTGAGGTAGAGATATTAAAGTAATCCCACAGGACAGAGAAAAGAGGACAAATGTAGATAGATGCACTTAAAATAGTTTGGAAATAGCCATATAGGGCATCCCTTATTTGTGGGATGCAGCATGTTTCTTTAAGATCATCGCTACTGTTTTTCCAGCTTGGCATCTTTAGAAAATTTTGGTTTGCAAGGCGATTGTAGTATACTGCTGCACCTGCCAGTTATTTTCTCTCTCAGATTCTATGAAAGCTGCAAGGCTATATTCAGTATTCATTGACATAAAGTTTGGCTTTAATTATTTAATCATCAAATTTTTTAATAAGGTATTAATAGATGTTGCAGTTTGTTTTTCCTGTATATGTACATCCAAAGATGTATTAGCAAAAAGCTTTGCCTTCTGAATGTTTGTTTTGTTTGTTTTATTCATTTTGGGATTTTAAGTTTTTTTTAATCTACAGCTTATTGATTATTTAGCTGTTTTCCAGCATCATGAGTCACTGATTGGCAATTACAAACCATTCTAGGCTCATATTTTATTTGAATATGTTGACACATAATAGTTTATGTTAACATCAGGTACAGGTCCTGGAGTGTTGTACTGCAATACCATCGTGTCTGATTACCATAGAGATATCTCATGTGACCTTTAAATCTTGAACATGTAAGCTGCTGATGCCGGGTAATGACACCAGGTAGTTTCTGCATGCAAACCAGATCATAATCAAGTTCAGTCATGAAGTGCTTGAGGAAGGAAGAAGCATGACAATTATGTGTACTGTAATTACATGTATGCACATTTCTTGTTACCCAAAAGAAATCAGAAAAACTGCCAGGCAAATCGTAATCTTTCTTTGAATTGTATTTACTTGCTGCAGGTATCAGAGAGAGTTTCTGTTCTGAGAACCTTGTTTTAAGCTCTGCATTTGGAGTTCCTGCTAGGTCGGTGATGGTGAGGGAAATCCAATGAGGATTGTGTTCAGAAGGGGAGTCTGTGGGTGACTGGGCAGGTCATGGTGAGGTGAAGGCGGCAGGGTGGGGTCTGCTGGGTAATCCTGTTCCTGCCAAACAGAGAGATGGTCTACTCTGTCAAACATTTTAAAGGATTTGAAACACTGACTTGCCTCTTTGAAGTAGACATAATTCAAATTTTCTTAAATATATTAGAAAATAGCGACTATTTTAAAATTCTGGACTGAAAAATTATGTTGCATCTTGTTTTTAACATACTTTTGCTTTAATCTAATCATGTCAGTCATGAGATTGAAATATAAAAAGTTTTTACTTTTTTAAAAAAATGCAGTATTTAGGTATGGATCATCATTCCCATCTCAGTCTTCCAACTAAGAAGTTGGAATTATCTTCAGACAAACCAAGCATTAAAGCACAAATACAGTTGTAGCAAGTTATTCTTAATTGTCCTTATGTATGAGGTCATGGTTGTTTGTTTCTGTGTTACAATGTGTTGTCCGGGGTGCGTTCTACCTCGTTCCCAGAGATGGCTGATGATGGCTCCCTCCCACCATCACCCTCAAGGACAAGTGAGTAGAGACAATGGATGGATGGATTATCTAGTAACAGCTGTGTATCTTTACCTTTCTTCTTTTTTGAAACCTAATTGCTTCATTTTGATTTCCAGCTGGGCTCTAGCTTTTCAGAGCTTCAGGCAAGTGGAGTAATATTTCTTCTTTAGATTTTTTCCAGTCAAAACAACATCTGCTACATGCTATAAAAACAAACAAAAGTATTGTAGTTTGTCATTTTCTGTGTTTTGACAATAACAAATATTTCTCCATTAAGAGTTATATATTGTATCTTCCATAATTAACTTTGCACCCAGAAGGCTGATGCATCTGGTTATCCTTCCAACAAACAGTCCCATCAATGCCATTATCTCAGCGCTGCTGCATGACATGAATAATTTCAGATTTCAGACACACACAGAAACCTAAAGCCAAAGTCCAGGTTTCACGGAGCTCCCAGTAAATGTCATAATGATTGATCCCACTACTGAGTCCAGCAGAATCAATACTGTTTGTTTTCCGCTCACAACGTTGTCCTGCTGTTCGTCTCCTCGCAGGCCTCTGCAGATGCATTTACGCTGCCAGTCAGGCGTCTGAAAGCAAAACAAAACGGCTCCTTGGGGAGGACTTTACCAGAACCGAGCAAAGCTGGAGGCAACGCTGTGAAACAGAAACGCAGAGAGGAGCATCCAGCTGGTAATCACAGAAAACATTTCATACACATCATGGTGCTTTTTAACCCAAAAAACAGGTAACAGGTAAACCTTCTGCAGATACGGAAAACTTTATTGTTTAAGAAGTAGGTTGGATTTTACCTGAATGTAGCTATTTTCACCGTTAATTAATTTTCTTCCAGGAAAGCCCTGTATTAGGTTCATCCAACTTTCATGTATCAGTCGAAGAAAAGTAACCCCACAGTATGATGCTGCCACTTCTAAAAATGGTGAGTTCTGAGTGATATAACTAAGGCCACACTGTTTAAGTTTAGTATCATCTGAGACCACATTCTTCTACAGGTTTACGGTACGTAGTTTGTGGCTAACAGCAAACAGGATTGACTACAAATGCAATGCTACTTTTTAAAAATGTATCTGTAAAACAAAAGAAAGTGGTATGTATGACCATATCCATTGATGTTTGGGATGTGATGAAGCATGGACAATGCCAGTTTTGTCTTGTTTTAACATACATAGCAGGAATGACCTGTAAGAGATCTCGCTTATGAAATGGACATTTCCAAAATTCAAATAAGATAAACCACCTAGGAAGGCTAGCTAGCAAAAGAACACAATTACAGTATACTAAAGTAATTAGACAACATTACCCAAAGTGTTTTCCACTGAAAGATCCTTCCTACATTCTATTTCTGGCTCTGCGCTCTTAAAGGCTAAATAAGCAGATCTCAGACCAGCTGTAGACGTGATGAGTTTCTGGAAATATGTGCCTCTGTCCTCAGTGTCATTCAATTGATTTACCTCCTTGTCTGTGTGGACTCTTGTTCCTAGAAATATAGCCACCATAAAACTGAAATGAGGTGCGATATTCTTCCTAATAGCCCATGTGGTCATCTATCATCACATTTAGCTGTTGAGTAAGTTTTTAAGGTGGGGGTGGGGGAAGACAGCAGGTGCAGATGAGTTTGCAGGACTACAAGACATCCTTTTAAGTATTAGGATCTAGAAAGTAGTTTTTGCTTCTACTTTTGACTTAAAAAAAATTAACTCATTAAATTCAGTTCAGTTTTCAATCATCATATCCTTAGCCAATGAATAGCAATATACATTAACTTTATTTCTTTCTATTTATTAACTTTAATTAAATACTAGCAGATAAGTGCAAGCACTAATTGTTATTATTTAAAAGTAACAAAAAATGAGTCTAGGCCTTGGCAGCCCAGTTTTCTGAAAAAACAACAACATACATTCTGTTTCTATTATTATATACAGCCAGCTCATAATATGTTTAGTCATAGTCTCTAGCTGCTGCGGGGGCTCACAGACAAAGTTAATGAACAAGTTGTTGCATGAGTCATATAAATATAAGGTGATCCAAAAAATAGATAATGCAAAGAGTGTTTGTTAAAGGATTTACCCCTTTCATCTTCAGAAATTTCACACTAAATCCACAAACTTCAATTTTTTTAATAAGCATTGTATGCGATAGAGGAAAATGTAATATGGTTTTCTAAATTTTGTATGATTAACATGGATGAATGTTTGGCCCTTTTTTATTTGACAAAATAAAATCCACTACAAACATCTACCTTCAGAAATCCTCCATTAGTAAAAGTCATGAAGCTCAAAGGAGGAATCCAAGAGCATACAGGTGGGAGAATTTAGTCTAATGAATTATTATTCATTAGCTCCATAGATCTGGTTTTCATAGAAGAAAAGAATGAATCTGTTGTTTTAAGTGAAATATAATAAGTTGCATGTGGAGTCCACCATTACATAAAGATGGGATACAGAACATGTGAAAGAAGGTGCTCATTTATTTTCCATTTGCTGACATGCAAAAATAATAATAAGAGTTATTATTCTTATTGAGTTTGGCACAAAAACAACATTGTATATGACCATTATCTCCACAGTAAAACACTTTGGTGGCAGTATCACACTTTGGGGATGGAGCCAAATATAGGATAATCTTATAAGTAAACCTACCAGAGGCTGCAGAAATATGTGACTGTGCAAATCTGGTACAGACCTGTCCTGGAAACTTGTAGCTGCAATAAAGCAAAAGGTTGTTCTACCCAATATTTAAAATTTTTCACCCTAACACTGTCTATAAACCATGCACAATTTTCTTTTCACATAGCCATTAGGAGTTACTTTGTGCTGGTGAGAGGATGTAGCATTGCAAGAAACTGTGACTAATCTGTACTGATGATTTTTCTCTGCTATACTTCATCTTATTTATCTGGGAAGTCTTTTCTTTAAATGTCATTCTCTAACTTTGTAAATGTCACACTGACTGCTGCATATACTGGGTAGGCCAACAAACTAGCTGACTGAATGAATTATGAATGTAAAATCCCACATGGTCCTGCCCCAGCCTTCAATAGCAACATCTCATTTACCTCCTCTCACCTGGTTTCCTGCCAGTTATCCCCACATCCTCTCTACAGAGCTGATTAGAGGCTCCTTCCTGTAACAGAGGACGAGACAAGGTCGACACGTTCTCCGCCTGCCAGGAGAGCTCTTAGATTTAGTCGCTCCAGCCAAGACAGAGGCAGACACGGAGGCAGAGGCTGCAGCTCAATGAAGAAGGATGGCTTAATCCTGAGGGGGAAAGGTGGGGTTAAAACTGAGGTTTTCAGGAGGGGGGTGGCTGTCAACTTTATTTAATGAGATAATCACAAAACTGATCTAACCTCTTGTTTAGCCCAGCTGGGCAGACTGTTAATTTATTTTTACTTACATTTGTGCTCACATGAAGCATGTTTGACCCCCAGAGCTTTTGGGAAATTACACTGAGACTTCATTACTGCTACAGTGACACCTAAAGATGAATGTGCCACACCAAACTGTTTATTAGCAATGTTCAGACAAATCTTTGTGTGAGCGCTCATGATTTTGCATATTTTGGGAGTCCATCTAATTTTTCTACTTGGTTGGATTAGCATTGTAATATATAGAAACCATTTTATTCTGCTCATGTAATTCTGATCCAAGAACTACATAAAGAAATAAAGTTTAAAGTAAAATCAACATGAGTCCTGAGGACAAAATCTGAAACTGTGTGCTTATGCAAAAACAACATTCAGTTCAGCAAAGTTTATTTAAATAATGCCACTTCATAACAAATGACTTATTCAATTCATATACAAAATTATATTACAAAGTCAATCCAATGAAATAGACCATTTTGTGCTAATGCCTTAGGAGAGGAAGCAGCACAAAAGATAGTTGGAAATCAAGGTATTTACTAAACAATCTGAAAATTTAAGCCACAGAATGTGATAGAAGTACATTTACCTTTTGGTTTTTGCTGCCCTCTAAGGGTCAGCATAGGACACAAAAAACTAACATATTTCTTAAATGTAGGCTTAAATAAAACAAACAAAAAAAAATCAGCATTACAGTTAAAAATACTGCAATAGGAAGTATTATCTCCTAAAATCTGAGAGTACAAATTGCATCAAAGCATCTTTAGTTTCCTCAAAAGGTTTATAAACAAATCTCAAATCAGGTTGTTCTCTTTAACCTCTTTTAATTTTTTTGTTTCATTTTTATTTCAGTGATTCATAATTAACAAGACACTGAACAAACAAACAAAAAAGTTCAGCGCATTCTTAATATCTGATTTCTTTACAAATGAAAAAAAGAAAACAAAGACAAGTGCCTACAAAAAGTTCTTAAAACCTTACAAAGAAGAATTATTGGAGTTATTACAAAATTTTCTTATGAAGTGCTGACCACTGTCTTCTTATGAAAGTAGCCTGAAGTAGACCAATTATCGGTTTATATACCTGAGTAGATTATAATTACCTCAAAAAAAAAAAACTGTCCAAAACACTAAGTGATGCATTTATTGGCAGTTGCTTTTATTTATTTTTTATTTATAGACGAAACAACGCAAAAAATCGTAACTTAGTTTTACCTGGATTTGATGTAAAAGAGACATTTTAATTTTCTATTAGCTATTCTTTGGCCTGATTAAAATCATATGTGAACTTGTATTTTTGCACACATCTACTGATAGCATCAGCTCAGCTTTTAATAGTGATTTTAAATGATGGTCACTTTGTACAGGTTTCTTTATTGGTATCAATAAACTTTTACTGGAAACTAATCAGCAATCTTCTATTCATAAAGACATGCAAAATTTGCATTGCATAAGTTCCCCACTCCAGGTTCTGAACAGCATTTGCAAATTAAATCAGCATATTTCACTTTAAACAATATGTGCACTATCAGCATTTATAGCCTTAAAGTTATTTAGAGTCCTTTCAAGTGTCAATTAAATAGAAAGCATCATTAACAAATTGTTGTGTTTTTTAGTAATTTAATGCTATAATATTATGCCAGAAAACCTACCATTTTGAAATAAATTATATTTTATAACTATGTAAAACACAATTAAGCATTTCACTGTTGTTGTGTTAAAGATGTGCAGGAAAAGGGCCTAACACTGCTGAGTTTTGGTCCTGGTGACTCAGCAGGTTCCAGCTGCCTTTACATCATCTAAGTTTAAATCTGCTACTTGACATTTGCAGCATGTCTCTCTCTTACGTCACATTCATTCTTTCATAAACTAAAATACAACAAATTTCATAAATGTCATCAGCTTAGAGTAATTTAGAAAAGGTCACCTGCAAAGACAGTTGGAGCCTCGGATTTAATCACCTCAACATAAAAATGAAATGAGAAGCCATATCATTTTCGTGTTTATAATCACAAATTATGTTCATGATGCTGTTCAGTTTCTAGATTAAGACTTGTTCTTCAAGGTGACAGTGAAAATTATATTCTGACTGTAGAAAATAAAACAGAATCTGTTGCAAATATAATATTCTTCTGTAAACAAACAGGGAAAGAGAGCAATAACGGATTTCTGTTACTTTGGGGTATGCTGTACGTAAAAGTTTTACCAAATAACTATCCATACTTCTATTCCAGTTTAAACACCTTTACAGCTGGATTGTATGTAGAAAGTGAAGCTATATATCATTCACTTAAATGAGAGTTGTCCTTTTTGTCCACACAGCACAGCAGCCTATCCCACTCCACAGCTGCGTGCACACAGACTTGGCAGATGTTTAAGCCAGATGTCCTTTCTGATGCATCACTCATGATTATCTTTGAATTTCCTGGGGAAACTCCCAATTATCCATAAGAAAGAAACAGGGTTCAAATCAGGAAGCTCTGGAACTGGAGCCACCTGCTCTATATCACCACAGTTCAACTGCTGCTCCCACTCAAATGAGACTAGAAAAGTAAATAATTTTAAATCCGCTATAAAATTATTGGAGAATACAAATAAATAAAATAAAAAAGATTTTATTTATTTGCATATAGCAAAGAATGTGCCTTTGCTCATTCAAAGTCTTTAAACATTTGTATATCGTTTGTACAAGAATAGAATTATCCTTTGTTGACCCTGGGAAGGGAAATTTGAGTGTATCAGCAGCAAAGTGACTGGCTAAAGGAAGCAGACAGATACACATAAAAATAAGCAATAATAATAAAAGAAAAATGTGGACTGCTTAATGTAAAATATACAGTTGTGAAAAATAAATTATAAGAAATATGCAAAAAAATATGCAAGTGAATAAAAATATCTACAAACTTTACAAATTGTTATTTTATGTATTTGTACCAGGCCGCTTACAAGAATATAAAAACATTTGCAAATGTCAGGAATGAAAGCAGTTCCTTGCTGTTATTTGCACAGAATTTCACTAAACAATCTTACAAACGAGCTACAGTATAGCCTGTGAAACTTACTGCACCACAGCATGTGATAGAATATATTACAAAATATCATTAAAACCAATAGATTCATCTTTAGCCCAGTGGAAAGCAAAGGTGAAAACAGGGGGGAGGATAAAGATGAAGAGCAGCCTCATGTCTGAGTTCTCTTGATCAAGCTGTGAGACCATGGCTGAATTTTATAACCATGTTTATACAGTCTTAGCTGGAGAAAGACAAATATCAGACTGGATGGAGCGAGACTTGAATTATTAACCAGCTGTCTCACCTCTGGGGTTGTCATGGCAACCAGGTTCCCCTTTTGTTGAAAAAAGCATGGCTGAGGTAGATCATGGGAGACATCAAGATTAGACACAGACCTCTGACCAAAGACAATAACCTTATCAATCTGGAGTTTAGGTAACCTCCAATGTGCACACACTTACACCATAACATGGAGTAATAGAGCACACAAGTACGCTTTTGTTGAGGCTTTCTAAGATATCAAAACAAAATGTGATGGCATCTCCCCGTGTTGAGTTCTGGTCATGAATACACTGAATGAACAGATCTTATAGTTAGTTCAGACCTCACCTGCCAAGTAACTCTGAAATTATTCAGGCCCTGAAGGTCCACTCAGTGCCTTTCAGACTATTAAATAGAAAATGTATAGTTTTAAACTCAGCCAGTACACAGCAGTGAAAGAATATGGTTAAGTGATCAGATGTTTGTAAGTACTATGGCAAAAGCATCTTGGATAAGCTTGCAACTGTCCAAATTATTTTTTTATATACTGACCTGAATAGACATCGTTACCATAACTAGCTACCTAATTACCAAGATAATTAATTAACTAACTAGCAGTTAATTAACCAACTAGCAAGATAGTTAGCTAGCTAACTAACTAAACAAATAAATAAATAAATACAGTTTTTTCAACTGTAAGCTCCTGTAGCTGAAGCTGAGCTATCTACTACAGTTTTGGTAAAAACTGATGTCCAATAAAGGTTAGTCCATAGCAGAAAAATTAAGGTAAGAAAAAGCAGGTAACCTGTTAAATACCCCATAAAACGCAGGTGTCAGACTCCAGTCCTGGAGGGCCACTGCCCTGATACATTTAGATTTGCCTCTGCTGCACCACAACCGAATAGAATAATTAGGTCATTAGCAAGGCTCTGAAGAACTTATCTACACAAGAAGGACATAATTAAGCCATTTCACTCCAGTGTTTTGTGCCTGTGGCACATCTAAAAGCTGCAGGTCAGTGGCCCTTGAGGACTGGAGTTTGACACCTCTGCCATAAAAGTTTTAGAATTTTTATTTGAGTGCTTTTTTCCTCCAAAACTTTAGCAGTAATTTGATTATTAAAAACTTTGAAAGAACTTCATATTGAAGTTGTCACCTGGTGAAAATATGAATTATATGGGCCGTTATATGCGTCCGTTCATGTACTGCTTTAAAAGTTATATAACTTCAATTGATACTATATCACCGTATAGTACAGAACACGTTCTTAAATTTTAGGTTTGGAAATATGCTGAGGGCAAACTCTATTTCAGCAGTTTAAGTAGATATCAACGTCATCCTTCGAGGGCGTGGTCATTGCAGCTGGTATAAATACCGGTGACCCTCCCATCGTGGGGTCATTTACTAACTGTTCAGATTCCTGTAGGCTCATATCAAGCATTTGACCGCTGTTTGCATAGAGCTTCTTCGACGTTGCTCCTTGGAGGAACAGGTGAGACAAGTTGTTCCCTGTGAGATTCTCTAGAAGGAACTGTAAAACACGCAGGAAACTGAAAATCCATCTGTGTCTTAATGTTGTTTGAGTTAACGCGACCTTTACTGATCATGTGCTGAGTTATTAATTATATGTTCAACTTTTCACCCGTTCAGAAGCAGCAAGACCACAGCAGAAAAAAATGGTGAAGATTGGAATCAACGGGTGAGCTTATTTGGCTTTGCTCTCTTTATAGAAAAGATGACATTTTTGGATCTTACAGATTTTCGCTGTCGTGGTCATGAATACGGCCATAGGAAGGTTTTGCAGAAGCTATTAAAGTTATACGGACTTTTGTGCAGAAACCTTCTGGTCTAGACGATTGGCATAAAAAAGCGATGATGGTACAAGCATGAAACTTCTCATAAATGTTCTCCGTCAGATTTCTACCAATCCCAGAGGTGGAGCCGTTTGAAAATGTAACTGCCTTAGCAACAGTTGCTAAGTAACCCGTTTAACATACTAACCGACCGTTGAAAATATTGTCAGTAACTATCTTTAGAAAAATGAAATTTGTTACAAGAAATGCAGAGGGACGTCAGTCGACGTCACGCTGCGTCAGCACCCACTGCTAGTATTAATAGAAGATGATAAAGTCTGGAAATTAGGCAGTTTTATTGTAAATATCACCTCCAGATTTTTATTTTTTGGATAATAAAAAAGCTAACAAAAATTCTGTTTAGTCAACTTCACATTTCTCCATCCCAAACAAAACATCATTATCTGTTAAAGTAATATGAAGAATCTTTCCTTGAAAAAAAAAAAGGTAATTGAGCCATTTCATTTCAGTGTTTTGTGCCTGTGGCACATCTAAAAACTGCAGGACAGCGGCCCTTGAGGACTGGAGTTTGACACCATATTCTATATATCAAAGTATATTCTATTCTATGGGATCATTGAAACTAAGTTCAAATGATAAAGCCATTCAAATATAGATCTAGAACTGCAACCTTCGAGCACCAATTTGATTTTGCCCTTGGATGTTGCATCTGTGTTTGTAATTACTGGTGTTCTATGTTATTATTTGCATTAAATAAAAAAAAGGCATGTCGCCTGCAGAAAGAACCGTTGTAATCTGTAATGTATTGAGGCACTGTGGGTTGCAGAAATAGTTTTGATAAAAATAACCATGTGCAAGTTTTACAGAATTCCATCACCACTCATAACTTTTAAGGCAGAGAGGCTTTTAAGCCATCAGAAGAAGCGATTGAGACGAGTTGACAACATTTATGAGGAGCTCCTTCAAGCTGTGCTAGTCACTACTATATTTTTAATGGAAATTCATACAACTTTGCTGTCCATTTTGTCATCCGGTTAGGGGTTTTTTTAGACTATAAATTAAGTTTTGAAGTCATCAGAAAAAACAGTGTTGATTTTGACATACATCATATAGAAAACAAAAATTTGTCAATTATTTCCAGGTCCTGCATACACATGGTGATGGTTGTACTTTGAATGTTTCTTGTAGTATAGATGATGGTGGTGTTGAGTTGAACTGATAGAAATGGAAAATCCAGAAAGCAAACTCAGGCAGGGAATTGACTGGACCAAATGCATTCTGTGTTAATTAGACACAAATTAATCACTGATTAATCAAACACCAGTTTGAATCAAACACCACTGAAGTCTTGAAGCGGTTTCATGACCTTGATGAAAATAAACATCTCATGCTTAGAGTATGGAGATGGCATTGAAGTCTCCTTTTTCAAACACAGTGAAAAATGGCATAAGTCCTGCAATCAGAAATTTTAATACAACAAAACTCAACGAAACAAAGAGGAAAATGATGAAGGAAGTTTTAAGTGAATTTTCACACACAGTTGTGTAGACTATATTCAAAATGAATTCAAAAACTTTATTGATCCCAGCGGGATCAATATCTGGACTTGTATGCTTCAATTGTTCTAAGTTTGAAACTTGTTTTGCTTTCTGGTTCTTTATTGCTAACTAGCTTATATTAATCTGTGCTTTCAATACTTTAAACCAGTGTCCAGGGTAATAGAAATCTGTTGTACTACAAAATAAATGTAAACGTTTAATTGCTGTATTTGTTTCCTAGCATTTTATGTAATAATTATAATTTTCTTTGGTTCTGCCCCTAAAATATTAGGTGCCATCACCTCTGGATAAGATTTATGCAAAGTTTCATTCTTACATCACCTTTCAAACTATTCTAGACATATTTTACATCAATTGCCAGATTGTATATAAAAATGAAGAATAGTTCACCTTAAAACGGATTGAGCTCGACTGATTTTGGAAAGCTTTAGACTTTCCCTTGCCAGCCTGTAGGTTTTCCCTTTAGAATCACAAAAGTGTTCAGTAGATTCAAAGTACAAATTTTCTACAGGATGTTTTTTTTTTTTTATATATATATATATATTGCGACATGTGTAAATATGAATTGGCATTACAGGAGCAGCAATTGGCAAAACCTAATATTTTGAGTTGGACCCTTTATCTTCTGGTTGTAGTAGGTTTGTCTATTCTCTTGCTATTTATAGTTCGCTGGTGTTGTAACGCCACGCTTGGTGTCCCTCCAGTCACATCCTAAAGGCCCCTCCACCGAGTCGATCACTGTTTCCCCTCAGCTGTCACATTCCTTTGATTTTCCCCACTTGTCTAAATTTAACTCCAACATCTCTGAGGTCCAGAGATCATCCTTGCTGCAGAATGTGGATGCTGCCAAGACTTGGAGATTGTTGAAACGGGTTCAGTCTTCTGTGAAGCAGCTGCTGCTCAGAGATTTAGCTTGTTGATGCTGGAAGGGTGCCAAAGCCCAGCTACAGACACAAAGGATGGGCGATGGTCCAGTTTGGCCTTCTGACTCCCTACTTGCTTCCCAGACTGCTAAAGAACAACTTCTGACTCAGATCTTATGGATAACATTCAGCAGAAAGCTGTGTAAAATTCTTGCTCCCTTCGATTTGTTTTTAAATCTCCGAAATCAAATTAAAAACCTGCTTTTCTTAAGGATGTTCCCATTGGTAGCAGGACAAATCTGAAATCCTGGTTATCAGTGTTGCAAATACAAATTTAAAAACTGATTGAGAGATCAGCAGGTGACTAGAAGTAGATTTGTCTGCACGACCAATTTTCTTTTCTCTCTATTCTCTAAATTTTATGATTTTTCAGAAAAATCCATATTTGAAAATTATTTTACTGAACCATTTTCTTCTTCTGACATGATATCCAATCACATCTCTTGTTTCCTGACAGTTTGAGGTAGGTGATGCAATCCTATCTCTGCTCCCTCCTCACTCTGGTTCAAGGCTCACTCTTATGATTCCTATATTAGGAGTAAACTCCCTTTTGATTTCCTGTTGAACATCTTTATCTTTAAAGTGGGCTGACCATGTATGGCATGTCTGGAGTTTTTTAGTTTTCAGTCATTGCCACCTGCTGGTCAAGAGGAAAACCTTAAAACTGTAGCTAACTTTCTAAAGTTGCTCTATAGCAGGGGTGTCAAACTCCAGTCCTCAAGGGCCGCTGTCCTGCAGTTTTTAGTTGTGCCACAGGCACAAAACACTGGAATGAAATGGCTTAATTATCTCCTTTTTTTTGTAGATAAGTTCTCCAGAGCCTTGCTAATGACCTGATTTTTCTATTCAGGTGTGGTGCAGCAGAGGCACATCTAAAAGTTGCAGGGCAGTGGCCCTTGAGGACTGGAGTTTGACACCTGTGCTCCATAGTCTGTGTTTGGAATTTGAATCTAAACTTTATCTTTTCTGTTGGAAGTATAATTGGTCAGTGTGGATGGTCTGACTGATTCTTTGCAGCCCAATCAAATTTTAAGACCTAACTCTAAATTTCTATTTTCTCAAAACCACTTGGTGTTGCAGTTATTCCTTTGGTATTTACAGAGGCAGTTTTCTTTTTGCAGTCTATATGCTGTCCATTATATTTCTTTCCTTTTAATGCATTTCAGTTTTGGACGAATCGGTCGTCTGGTGACCCGGGCTGCAGCCATCGGTGGGAGGGTTGAGGTTGTAGCAATCAATGACCCTTTTATTGACCTCGACTACATGGTGCGCAACTTTTAAAAATAAATAAATGAATGTGACACAATTTTCTGCTACAAGCATGGTATTTAAGAATGTCCAAATAATCTCTGTGCAGTCTTAGACTTGTAAGTTGTCTTACAGGTCTACATGTTCAAGTACGACTCCACTCATGGTGTCTGGAAGCATGGAGAGGTGAAGACAGAGGGCGGCAAGCTGATTATTGGCAAAATGCAGATCACGGTCTTCCATGAGTATGTAGTATTTAGCAGACTTCGTATGCTTCCTGATGGGTAGACATTATGCATAACCTTGGTGTAAAAATGTACAGGAAGGACCCTGCCAACATCAAATGGGGTAGTGCTGCCGTAGACTATGTGGTGGAGTCCACCGGTGTTTTCACCACCATTGACAAAGCTTCTGTAAGTTCCCAAAAGGCACTTTGCTGATAAAGAGGTATAAATGTTGATGGGGCAACATGATTTGAAAACACCTGGATTGTATAATTAAAAAAATTGTGGGGTGCTGTTAAATTTTTCTGAAGGAGATGCAAGATTATGTAGTTGTCTTAATTTAGGGTAGTAATATTAATTTAAGTTCCATCAAGCCACCTGGGTTTTTTTATCTACCAGATTCACTTGAAAGGCGGTGCAAAGAGGGTGGTGATCTCGGCTCCAAGCGCTGATGCTCCCATGTTCGTCATGGGCGTCAACCAGGACAAGTACGACAAGTCCATGAAGGTCGTCAGGTGAGTCTCAACAGGATCCGTTTTTTCATTTGATGCGTCACAAATCTATTTTAATGAGAAGAATAAAAACTGCAGCTTCAGAACAACCAATAACCTTTTCTTATTCTTTTTTTTATTTAACTTTTAAGCAACGCTTCCTGCACAACCAACTGCCTGGCTCCCCTTGCCAAGGTCATCAATGACAACTATGGAATCGTTGAGGGTCTCATGGTAAAAGGAAATATTTAGCAATATCTCAACCCTCTGTTGTACTCCCTCCTATGTGGGCAGTCTGTTGAAGGTCATTTAAAAAGGCTCCTTTTGGGATGGAGTATTTAAAATAGCTAGTTGTTTGAAATTGGAATGAAATTAAATCAGTTTTGGCAGGTTTACTCCCTAATCTGTATCTCTATACTAAAACCAGAGCCTGGATAAATGCGTTAGCAAAATGTGTCACTGGCTATATCTGTTGTCTCATCCAGAGCACAGTCCATGCTACCACCGCCACACAGAAGACGGTTGATGGGCCTTCGGGTAAAATGTGGAGAGATGGGCGAGGTGCCGCACAGAACATCATCCCCGCCTCGACTGGAGCTGCCAAAGCAGTGGGCAAAGTAATCCCTGAGCTGAACGGGTACGGAATTCCTTTTAGCCAATTTCTTTTTAGTAAATGTAAAATGGATTTATAATAAAGCTGCCTTGAGGGTCACTCATGTTGTAAATCTATAACAGAAAGCTGACTGGTATGGCTTTCCGTGTCCCCACTCCCAACGTATCTGTTGTTGACCTGACGGTCCGTCTGGAGAAGCCAGTAGGTATTAGAAAGATAATCTGAACAGTTTGTCTCCAACAGATGGTCTTACTTTAAAACAGAATTCTATGTTTCTCTTTTCATTTTTTTTAAACTTGAATTTTGCACCATTTTTGGAGATTTGGGTTGAAAGTTTGCATTCTAACCTGTTTATTTGTCCCATCATTCAGGCAAAGTATGATGACATCAAAAAGGTTGTTAAGGCTGCAGCAGATGGCCCATTAAAGGGAATTCTGGGATACACAGAAGACCAGGTATGATGAATAAATACTGTTGCATCTGTGGGGAGATTTATCTGCTCAGGAGCCAGGAGATGGCAGCACATTACTAAACATTAGTCAGTTTTTCATCTCTAGCTCTTCACCTGTAGGGGTCATGTCTCCTAACTGTACATGAATCTCGGCTCAGGTTGTGTCCACAGACTTCAACGGTGACTCTCGCTCCTCAATCTTTGATGCTGGAGCTGGCATTGCATTGAATGATCACTTTGTGAAACTGGTTTCATGGTGAGTTTTTGTAGTATCTCACAATCCATCATGCCATCCTCAGAATGACTAAACACATCTGTAATTATTACCATAAAAATGTAAGCTTTTACAAAACAATCGATGAGTGTCTGTTTTGGGAAACTGAACTCTGGGTGTACTTATTTGCAGGTATGACAATGAGTTTGGATACAGCAACCGTGTGTGTGACCTGATCCAGCACATGTTCTCCAAGGAGTAATGGTGATGCCTGTTCCCTATGGAAACTGTTTGGTACCTTTGCCTTTGGTTCAACCTACCTTCCTGATAAACACTGTACTGTAATCACCTGTTTGGTATAGCACCCTTATATTTCTGTGAATTTTTTCACCTGGCTTAATAAAGTCCTTTCAATGAGATGTCTGCACAACTCTCTGCTTTGTAAAAGGTGGAGTTCACCCCCCACTGACCATTTTTTGATAAGATTAGAAAAAGGAATGTCAAATCAAATTTATCATGCAATCTTAAATTTTACCTTCTTTGTCCTTACGTTTATTTCAATATGCATAATGACATGTTTGAAATATCCAAATTGACTCCCTGACTATCTCTGGCTTCATCTAAATCTACTTATTTATTGGTGTAACCACATCACTGCGTACTTGAGCAAAACTTTAAAAGTATAACGTTTGATCCAGTTGGAACATTTGAAACCATCTAGTGTACAAACCTAATGTAGTGAATTTTACCTTGAAATTTCAGTTGGCAATTTAAAAGAATCTTCAATTTCTGCAAAATGCTGATTATACATGAGATCTCTTGAAATGCTATTTTTTTTTTCCCCAAGAACATTTTATTACACAAAATCTTTGCTTTTAAACAGAAGTATATAGATTCTTGGTTCCACTAAATATGTTCCTTTTGTTTTAAGTGCATTGAATCTGCTAGTTCCTCTTTGGTATTCTAAGGAATCTTTGTGTGGCTGAGCTTAAGAGACATTAAAAGTCAGAACAGGAAAATGCATCTTTGCTTGGTTCAGCTTGCTGTAAATGTCAACCGGGGTCACCTCAAGTTTTACCAGTAAAATATATTTTTTTAAAAAGTCAGCAGTTTATAGAAGCAAAACACACACAGATAACTTTAATATGTGATTTACGGTAGCTTCAGCTGCTCAGTGACCTTCTTTTACAGTTATTACGGTAAAGCACCGCCGCAGTCATGCATTGATGTTTATTCCTGACTGGGCTTCACTGCACAGCCGCTCTGGACTGGTTTCACCTCCTTAACTGGGGTCTGAATCAGCCGTTCGCTCCTTCCAGGTATGTAAGGATGAATCTTTATTAGAGATCGGAAAATGCTTTTTCTTTTTATTGAAAGGCGTAAATATTCAGTTTGCTTGTACGCATCGGTGCTGCGTTTGTCCCTCTAATGCTGCGTAACAGTAAACTGAATTTGGCTGCAGGATGCAGATGGACGCCTGGTATTGGAAGCGCCTACATATAAACTCTCCTCAAAAAAAAAAAAAAATGCGTCAGAAGATTTGTGTGTTTATTGGTATTCTGTTATGTCGTTTTGTCTGCCATATGAGGTCACTTCATCCTTCTAATATGCATGACTGGTTCACTTCCCAGCTCCACTTCCTGAATGAAATCTTGCCAAGTCAGGAAAGAAAATAGTGAATAAAGGGGCCTCCAGGTTCTGGTTCTGATTCTGGTTCGGATCAAGGATTTTTAATCAGTTACCTGGCGTGTTGAATCCACAGAAGTCTGGGTTCATGCCGGATTTTGAGCATTTCAGATTTTCCTACTCGAGAATGAATCCTGTCCTGGGGGAGAGCGGCTTCCTGGCTCCGCAGCAGCATCACCACATGATGGGCCAGGCGGATGCAGCCATCCCGGAGCCAGGCTACTTCCTGGGGGACAGCGGTGGATTCGGGCCGGATGGCTTTCCAGGGTGGGACCTGGGTGTCCTGCCGCCGTCGTCGGGTCTGGCCTACCTGCACCGGGTGCCCCCTGCGGCCACGGCGCTGCGCAACGACCTGGGATCCAATATTAGCGTGTTAAAGACCCTGAACCTGCGATTCCGCTGTTTTTTGGCTAAAGTGCACGAACTGGAGCGCAGGAATAAAGTGTTGGAGAAGCAGCTGCAGCAGGCCTTGGAGAACAGCAGTGGCGGAGAGGGGCTTCATAAGCCCCTGACCAAAGACACGGGGGTCCAGACTGGATTTATCGGACCAATTCCATCCAGACCGAACTACATCCCGCTCCATAATGTCAGTAATTCGGCCTACCTGCCAGGCGGCCTCCTCTCTCCCACCCTGAACCCCCCTCCGCTCCTTTCAAACCACCTGAACACAGATTCAAACTCCAACCTCACCTCACTGGGTTTCCCCCTCGGTGCCGCTCCGAGTCCGAACGACGCGACCAAAACCTTGAGCAACATCAACGAAAAGCAACCGGCCAGCAACGCTGTGCCTCCACCGCCGCGCTTCCTCCCCGGAACCATCTGGTCCTTCAACCACACCCGCCGCTTCGGCATCGGCAGGGAGTCGTGCGTCACGGGGCCCGGGGTCTCCTGGACGCACCCTGACGGCATCGGGGTCCAGATCGACACCATCACACCTGAGATCAGAGCTCTGTACAACGTGCTGGCCAAGGTGAAGAGGGAACGGGACGAGTACAAGAGGAGGTAGGGACTAAACCTTGTTGAACTGGAGTGAATTCATTTATGTCTTAAAGTAATGTGTCAAAACTAAGTACTTTAAATAAAGGGTGTAGCGCACTATAAAAGTAATGTAGTGAGGTATTAAAATCTACCCGTTATGAATCAAAACTTAATAAACATACAGTTTTAGTTTAAAAATGTAATTTAGGTGGGCGTTTTGTTTAAGTACATTTTACATTTAGGTTTCAAATGGATATTTATTAAATGCATTTATCATGTGCGGCACATCTGTTTAAATACTAATTATAAATCTTGTGATTGAGAAAGTTCAGTGTCGAGTTTGTATTCAGCATTTACAGCACTAATTAATGCTAAAGGAAACCGAGCTTCTTGACCATGAGGAAATCATTTCCAGTAAAGGACAGTTTAGCTGTGGTGGGAAAAGGATTGAAAAGTTTTATGGGTCCTTTCAAAAATTTGTGGGCAAAAAAATCTTCTATTGTCATCTCTAATTTGATAATTTTCTATCATGTGATGTAAATCGTATAGGAAAACACTGTAATAACTTATTAAATAACTTTATTTTTCCAGCCAAAGCCTCAAAGATGAACTTTAATTTAGATGAGCTTTTTTTGTGCTCCATGCTTGGTGTCTCATTAACATTTTGTCATAATCCTACACAAATTGTTTTGTTTCTTTTTAACAGGAGAAATTAGCAAAATTATCTTAATATGTAATTGGACTTTCACAGTTACTTTCGCTTTTTTGCTGGACATAAATATAAGTGTATTTAAGTTATTAAAGTTAAAAACATAAATGATAAGTTCTTATGTGAATGATAAATCATTACTCCAATTTTGATAGTTTAATTAAATTAAGGTTAGGTTTGCTTTTCCAGTGTAGATTTTCTCATTTGCCCTAAATAACTAACATATATATAATAATGTACAGACAACTAAACTGGTTAAAACCATTTCCAAACCACAGTTATTGCTCCAAAATGGGAACTTTCTCAGCTACAGAACTTTTACTAAACTGGCCCATTCATAATTCAGCCAGTGTTCTCTTCACACAGCAACAAGGCCACAAGTTGCCTGAACTAACGTGCAATTAAACTTTTAATGGATTCATTAACAAAAGGAAGATCCTCATTTTAGTCATAAATATTTAACATTACATAGACAATGTAATGTTAAACAATTGGGTATTATACCCTATATTTGAGGATATAAATATTTTAATATATTTTTTTTATATTGCATGCCATATTTTGATGTGTAAAAGTTGAAAGTGAAAGCAACATCCTTATTGTAAATGATTTTACGAAGGGTTCTGGGAGAGGTTTCCCTGAAAATCTTAATTTTTATTGTGATTTCAAACTTTGTGTTGTCATTGATGTTTAACTTCCAGAGAGCGATATATTGCCTACAAAGACAGATTTGACTGAGTAAATGAAAGCAAAGTAGCTCCTAGACCAAGTGTGTTTTCACGAAAGCTTTTATCGATTGACATGTCATCAGATGTGGTGAGAAGTATTTGTCCCAGATAATGGTAGTTCCCTTTGTAACTCTAGTCTAAGAAGCTTCAGAGGTCAGTGAACTGGGACTGTTACAGATCCAGTTGGTTAGAGAAATAATGTTACAATAAATACATTAAAGTTAGAAATAACTTTGAGAATGCAAGGCAGGTGTACTTATAAAGCATAATTTATACACGAGACAACCCAAAGTACTTTTACAAGACATCAAATGAAAGGGGGGAAAAAAAAAAAAAACGACAAAGCATGAACATACAAGTATATATTGGAAGAATGTTAAAATACAGATACTACGAACAGCTCATTAGTCATATTCTTTGATTAAAAAGCTGTTATAAACAAAAATGTTTGCAGTCCTGGTTTGAAGGAGTCAGCAGTTTCTTCACCCTTCAGGTTTTTAGGGAGTTGGTTCCATAAAACTAAATGCTGCCTCACCTTTAGTTCTGGCTGTGGGAACACTGAGTGAACAGGTCCAATGACCTGAGGGGTCGACATGATTCATACTTGGTAAACGACTCTTTATTTTAGGTTGAGTTTTTCTACTCTGCCTTGGAATGTTTGGAGAAGTACTTGTCTCTTTCTTAGGGACAAATACTTTGAACATCAGTTTAAAAATATTTTTATTTCCATATTTAATTTCTCACTTAAGTGTATTTTAAGATGGTTAGAAGTCCTTCATTTCCTCCATTTCTATCCTCCTTAAACATCTCCTCTTCCTCTCAGCTGACTTCTGTTATGCTACCTGCAATGCAGCAGCAGACTGTCCACCACCAGTGACGTAACCAGCCTTCCATCTCCCTCTCTGTGTTTTCTCCATGTCTTTTCTGTTTCCCTTTCTGCCTCCTTCCTCTGTGTGTTCATCTATCAACATTTCTCCATCCCCAGCTTTGCTGTGCTCTTCATCTCTTCCCAGAACAGCTCTGTGGATCTTTCTTTCCATCTTTTACATTACTTCCTGCTGTCCTTGTCAGCTCCTCCTTTATTACATGGGTAAAAACAGTAAAAGGTGTTTACTGTTACTGTTTTCTACTGCTTTAAGTGCTGTTTGTACTAATGGAAATAGCGATGATGTCAGCTTTGCCTCCAGTAATTGATGCGCTAAGGTGTTACAGTGACTCATACATAATTTTGCTGAAGCAGAAAACGAAGCAATGAAAGCAGAGAGGATTTCTGTTTATTTATAACTCCAGTGATTTTTAGATCAGTGATCTTGGTGCCGCTGAGTCTGTTCTTTGCCAGCAGTCATCCTGTGATGTTTTGGTCCGTAGCTAATTTTTTGACATCAGAACCAAAAGCTTTGTAAATGTGACTTAACATTATTCCAGACTGGCGAGATTGCCATTATAATTTTGAAAGGTATGTTATAGGTTGTAGTGAGTTAACTGATGCTGTACATCCTTTAATGTTTAAAATGCATATGAATGACCCATAAGAAGTTGATTAAAAAATTAGAGAATTCCTACAAAATGTTATTCTTCAACCTTTTTTGATAGACAGTGAATAAATGTGCATCAAAAAATTCAAGGAAAACCAGACCATGAAAAAGTGCAGCATTAAGCTCCATTTTGCAGCATTGAGCCTACAAAACTGTAGTTTGACATCTTTGCTTATCGTTTCTACAAACTCAGTGCCAGGGTTGTTGTTCCCTACAGAAAACCTTCATAAACATTAAGCTAAATATTTGCTTTGTGACTTAATGGCAAACAAAAGAAATTAAGAGTTTTGATTTGGTTCATTTTATTACAGATTGTACAGCTCAAGTCAGTCCAAATTTACCAGACCAATATATTTCAGTTAAACCCATTTTAATTCAATCCAGGTCAGTCCAATGGAATGAAGCAGATTGCTAATCTCATTAGTAAACTGCAGCAGATCTCAGATTTCATTCTTAAAACTTCTCAGCTCCTCTGCAGCTGTGGACGTCGGCGCTAGGTCAGACGTTAGGCAGCAGTTTGACGTCATCACAAATGATCCCACTGCTCCGGAATAAAACGCGACTCTGTAGGGTAATCAATCAGAAGTGTCCCCGCAGAGCAACGTGTCGAGACTTTAAAACATAAGCCACAAGGACATCGGTGCTCCTTCTTTGCCTCCTGCTTTCCAGCAGTGAACTGAAAAATATGAGTCACTAACATTCAAAACTGGTGAGATAAACAAAGTGACATTCTCTTTTTATTGTTGGACATCAATTAAAAAAATCATCACGGTTTGATTACACAAGAAAAATATCATTAGTCTAATGTAGTTTTTATTAGCTGTTCTTGCTTTATTTATGTAAAGGCAGCTGATTCCGATCAAAGCAGGACCAAATGTATTTATTTTCTCCTATTTACATATGATTTATAGCATCCAAATGCTTTTTGAAACTGTTTTATTGATCAATTCTTCAATTATTTTCTTATTTATAGACAAAGTGAGATCAAGAGCACATTTGCAGCGTTTTAGGCACAATGTACCTAATGCATATGAAAATAAAGTTCACCTTAAATTTAAATGTCAAGATATTCAAAGTTTATGACTAATGGTTATAAAAGAGATTGCAGTAAGATATAGAAAAAGCTCACTGTTTTATTGCAGTGGCATGACCTTAGACTAAATGCTGTGAAATGTAGAAATGGCATCAGATCAGATGGATTTAATTTTATAATTTTTTACGTGACTCACAGAATGATTCTAAATCTGTTGGATTTGGTCAACAGGAAGTATTATTTGCACACAGACATTTTAAATAATCAGTCCATATAAATGTCCAAATGTTAACCCTGTTAATGTGGCTCCATAATGTCCTGTGATATTTCTCTGTTTTCCTGCAGAGGGAAAATACAGCAGAAAAAATCTGAGCACGTGGTCCCACAGTAACTCCTGCCTGTTTCTGTTTATTTCTGTCTTCTCTCCATGGAGACTGAGCGCTGGAGCATCCACACTGAATACTTCCTGCTTATGTAACATTTGCTGAATAGGAATAGATTTTGTCTCAAAGCTTTGGGGGAATTTTCTTCAGGTCTCAGCTGAAAATTAGATTGATTTCAGGAACCATTCTGTAGCTGAAACATGCAACAAAAAGCTGAATATTCCAGTTAAAAGTAATAAGTATTCATTTTGTGTTTTTTCACATTGACTGGCAAATGTGTTCCAGTTAATAAATGGTTTCTTGTCTTGAAAATGTATCAAAGTGTTAATATCACAAGGAGCTGGTTTATCTTTTCCTGTTGAGAATTGTGACTTTGTGTTAACAGATGGGAGGAAGAATATGCAGCCAGAATGGATCTGCAGGAGAGGGTGGCTGAACTTGAGGAGGTATGTAATCATCACGGTTTGATTATAGTTATGTTCAGGTATCAGTTACGGTACCTTAAACTCAGTTAGTTTGGATAGATAATTTCTTCTTTTATGAAATGAAACATCAGCCTTGTATAGCGCTTTACTAGGACAGTCAGACGCTTTACTTGAAATCAGCCATTTCCAGTCACACACTGATGATGGCTAGCTGGTGAATTGGAGTCACAGCTGCAGTATGTAGCTGCATCATGATTTCAAAACCAGTTTTTTGGGTTTACTCTGGTTACCTGTTGTCTGGTATTAAAAATTGATGACTAATCTGAGACAAAGTGTAACAAAGCAAAACTAACAAACAAATTGTGTACATTTTCATAGCACCAGGATCCTATTTTATTTTTTAACTGTTTGTTTTGACAAAAAATCTCTTGGGAATGATGCTTTTACTCTATTCTGACGAGACCCTTTGGGGTTCCATTACACTTTGAAACTCTATCAACTAAGCTTTGCATTTCTTTGGAATTTAGAAGAATGTAAAAAGTGAGAAAAAGCTGCAAGTTGTCCCAGCTTTTCCTTAAATGCCTCAAATAATTTGGAAAATACTTAATTCACTTAATAAACACCAGAAGTGATAATTAGTTTGTGAGGACCTTAAGAATTACAGAGGGTAATTTGCCTGTATCATTAAAGATCTTTTGTAGTCTTACAGAATAATAAAATATTTAAAATGCTGCTTGTCACATTCACCCATCCATCTATAGAACTGCTTACGTTGTTTTTTTGTTTTGTTTTGTTTTTTTTTAGGACCTGCAGGAGAGTGAAGTGTGCCAGGATGAGCTGGCTCTCCGGGTGAAGCAGCTCAAGGCAGAACTTGTTCTTTTCAAAGGACTTGTTAGCAATGTAAGTCTAAAAAATTTTTAAAAAGAATACACACACTGGAATAAAGTACTAAAAAAAATTAAAAGTGGGAAAAAAAAAATGGACAGACACATCAGTTTATCAAGATTTTCTTAGAAAGTCATTCATTTCCTCTTTTAGAAGTGCGGCACTGCTAAGCTGTGTCGACAGAATTTTCTTTTGACCTGTTTTCTTAAGGACCTGTCTGATCTGGAGAGCAAAATTCAGGAAAAGGCCATGAAGGTGGACATGGACATCTGCCGGCGCATCGACATCACGGCTCGCCTGTGTGACGTTGCCCAGCAGAGGAACTGCGAAGACGTCATCCCCATCTTCCAGGTACGTCTGCAGCAACAATTCTCCAATAAAAACCTTTACCTCAGAGTTAAATCCATACGCCTCCACCCATCAGGTACCCACTCCTCCATCCGCTTCTGGCCGCCGCACTAGGAAGCCGAGTGGGCAGTCACAAAAGAGCGGCGACGGAGACGAACTGAGCGTGTCAGAGAGCGAGGGGGGAGGGGCCAGAGACGAGGAGTCCAGCAGCACGTCGGCCAGTCTGATAAACGAGCAGATGCAGAAAATGCTGAATCACCTGTAGGTATCCTTTCTCTGCACATAGCAACAGTAAATCACCATGTTGCTGACATGATTGCATCTGTACTGGAGGAGGGAGTGCGAGTTTGAAGATGACTGCGACAGTCTGGCCTGGGAGGAGACGGATGAGACGCTTCTGCTGTGGGAAGATTTCTCTGGATACACACTGGGAGTTGAAACGCAGGGAGAGGTACGCACATGTTACACTTTTTAGATTCCTTGTATGTCTTTTAAACTTTTAGACTACAGTATTCTCAAATGAATCAGAAGTTAGAAGTGTGTGAAGCTTCTGCATAGCTCTAAAAATGTTCAATACAGAAAACAAATGAATACAAAACAATTAGGTGGAAAACTGATTAAATAATATTTAAGCACACAACTGCTATCTCAAAGTTCAATTTATGTGGTCCTCTAGATCCTAGAGGGCCACACAGCAACCTTAAGTCACCGTTGTGGAGAAACACAGTTATAGCGGGCTGGACTTGGCCCGCGGGCCTCGAGTTTGACACCTGCGCTAAAGAGGCAGGTGTCAAACCTGCCTCTTTAGGCAACTGTAGTTTACGACCATTTTTAAGATTGAAAGTAGGCCTCAGTCCTTTTAAATCAAATAAAAAATAAAGTTTAACTTTATTTGGTGAAACTTGTTAATGATTAGAAAATGGTTTCTGCTCTTTACTGTTATCACCTGCTTCAGTTTTATAATCTTTCCAGATATCTTGTCTCCATGTTCAGGGACAGGATTTCCTCCTGTAGGCATTTTTACCTTGTCTCACTTAGATGTTCTGTGTCCATGAGCTATTCTCAGCAAGATGTCTTCATGTGACTTAGTGCATCTTCAGTCTGGTGACGTCGGTGACATGTCTTTGTAGGTGACCAGTAATCTGTTAATTGAGATAAGCCCCCGGAAGTAGCCATTGACCTGCTTAATGAAATGCCAGAAAGGAAACTTCAAGAGATTACTGACAGGTGTTTAAAGCACTCTGTCTCTATAGAACATAGTGTTTTTTATTACTATATTATTATAAGTTACATATACAAGTACATCAGAACTTGTACTTGTTTGGTTTTGATTTTAGAGATGATTATTGGTGGAGGTTTTTGATATTTATGGGGAATCTATGGTGTGATCAATCAATGGCTTTACACAGATTTTTGTAAAATACTAATTTTAATAAAAAATCTCCACAGCTCTGTCAAATGATTTATTTTGTCACTGTTCTTAATCACGACGACAAAATACTTTAATCATTTTCTAAGGCTTTACGACACATTTGTTTGTTTTTCCAGCAGGATGAGTCGATTGAGAAAGTGATTAAAGACACAGAGTCCATGTTCAAATCCAGAGACAAAGAATATCAGGACACAATTGACCAAATAGAGGTGAGATGTCTTGGCACTTCTACTCCTGTGGTCTATAAAGCTTCTGTTAATGAGAATAGACTCAGTCTGTGATTTTTAACATGTTTGCGGTCCTTCACAGCTGGAACTGGCCACAGCTAAGAGCGACATGAACCGACACCTGCATGAGTACATGGAGATGTGCTCCATGAAGAGAGGGCTGGATGTCCAGATGGAGACCTGCAGGAGACTCATCACACAGAGCGGAGACAGGTAGACCTCAGGAGATCAGCCTCACTTGTTGGGACGCAACAAAATGGCTATTAATTTGATAATGTTACTTTCATCTGAGAGTTTATTTTTATATTGTGTGATGTAAAAATCTGAATTTTCAAAGAATGTGGCTAACTTAGTTCAGCAGATCAGTGTTAGAACTGCCAATCAAGTTTGAAGGGCGAGTTTGACAGATAAAATCATTTCAAATACAAGCTTAAAATAAAACTGAATTCAATCTAAATGCTTGTAGAAAAGGTGTAATTAATGATTGCAAGAGGTACTGCAAACAATGTTTAATTAAAACGCTGTCACCTCGGATCTGATGTCCGAGGCAACTGGAACAGAGCATTAGTTGTATCTACATGCTGCATGTTTAGCATAAAACTTGTCCCTTTGTGTTTTATCTTAGAAGATCCACCCCGCTCATCATACCAACAGCTGATGACTCTGAAAACGAGAAGAAGAAGAATCCCACTCTATCTGCTAACTCTGAGAGCGCCAATCCCTTTTGCAACATAAATGCTGGTATCCCACCTATGAACTGGAGAAAACCCTGACATTCAATCCCATTCTACTAACTCTTCCTCTAGTGTTTTAGGACAACTGAAATAAAGAAAACACACACTTGCCCTACATCCTAGGATTTTTATTGATATTTCTAAAGTTCTAAAAGTAAAACAATATATTTGGGATTTCTACAAACAGTCTACTAACACTGGGTTCTTTTAACCTCATAGCCAGAAAAATCAGGCAAAGGAAGACAAAAGCAGACAGTTCTGTTTTCTGTCTAAAGCAAAAAGAAAATTTCCTCCACCGTCTTTCAGAAGCGACTTTAAGTCATGTTCAGTGTCATAGGGAGAAAATACATCCACTGATCTGTAAGCTGCTGCCCTCATGTGGTGACTTCCTATAATTACATTTAAAAACTGCTGCAAAGTGACAAATGAAGGTGAATCTGTGAGATGTTTGAATGCGCATTGTTTTTGCACAATAATATGATTTAGTGTGGGAGCCTGTTATTTGCACAGTCTGTAAAAAAGCTTTTTAGCACTAGTATTAAACAGAAGGGCAATAAGGCACAGAAGAATGTAGTTTGCACATGTCACTTAAATATGAAAAAAAAATTCTATTTATATTTATTTTAGGTTAAGGTAGTTTATTATTGCAGATTTCTGCCCAGATTCCACTTGAGATTGAGATATGGACCTCAATAGGGTTTTATGTGATTAAATAAAGAAATTTAAAATAATATACCTCTCCATGTGGGATTTCTGGAAATTTCCATAAAGCAGTAAATTCAATTAAAAACACAAATTGCAATTTGCTCAGCATCAATGAAAGATTATAACTATTATAAGATACAGTGAATTAAAAGCTTGAGTAAGTTATATATGTACAGCCTTGATCAAAACTAAATATCTTGGTGTGTTTAAACCAAACTTTGGTCTGAGGTTGAACTGATGCTGAGCAAATTCAATTAACTGTGGTTCTGGGATTATAAAGGACAGAATAGTTTGTGTTTAGGTTGTGCTGTCCCAAGCCACTCATTTCAGTTTTGACTCTTAGCATTTTTTTTTTGTATAAATGTTGTTGTATAAATGTAGCCAAAATTGTGTTGGCTAGATCTATACATCTTCAAAATCTGTAATGAAATTAAAGAAAAAAAGGAAATCAGTTTTCATGTTAATAAAAAGAAAATCTTTTAAAATTAGATGTAATTTGCTAAATAGTCAAACATTTCTTGCAAAAAAATTAGACCGTGTTCTGCAATGACATTATAAGTTTCTATTTTTAATTTGATATATTTATATTCAGTTGTTTAACCCCAGGTTTTTGTACTTGAAAAGCAATTACCTATAACGGGATGGTTTGTTATGCTAATTTGTTACATTGAGTTAATTTAAAAAAAAGTCACCTTTGGAAAATTAGTTTTTAAAAAGCAGGTTTTTGAGCTAGATGCGAGGTGATGGTTTAAACTGGAAAAGGCTTGCCTCCTTATTCAGAGTGAATAAATTTAGGAGTGAATAAATCTGTTGTTTTCAACTACCAAATCACTTACTTTGTTTGAGGTATGTGTCTGACCTATAATTGCCCATTTTTGTGAAGAGCTGTAATATTGTAACTGATCAGTGTGTATGATGCTGACCTATTAATGCTGCAAGCTTTGTGTCCTATGATGTTAATGTTGGTGATTTTCAATGCAGATTTACTTTCATGTGCATTGCCAGAAACCGTGTTTTGAATTATTTGGATCCCAACAGCAAATCTGGGATCAATACGATGTACAAATAGGTTATTTTAGTGCAAATAGATTTCTAGAAGCATAAGTTTTTGCTTTACTGTGCTGAAATGGTGCACTGAATGACGGTTTGTTTTTTTATAATTATAATCCTCGGGTGTTTTTTATTTCTTTTTTTTTTATTGTGTTTTTTTTCCAAGGGTCACATTTATGAACAAACCTGCAACAACTTGGTAGCTTCTGTCAGTCTGCTATTTCTTTTTTTTATATTACACATTATTCTTTTTTTCAGTCAAGAAATGTACAAAAATTCTCCTATTTTGGTTCTTTATTGAAGCTAAAACAAAGTAGCTGCAAGTTATAGAAAACATTAGCAAGAGAAATTTAAAAAAAGACTGTCTCAGGTTAAAAACTGATCACCTGAATGAGATCATCTGCTGTTTGATTCTCAACATAGAACTCAATGTGTGAGTAA
Organism: Girardinus metallicus; assembly: GCA_903067095.1. Taxonomy (NCBI): domain Eukaryota; kingdom Metazoa; phylum Chordata; class Actinopteri; order Cyprinodontiformes; family Poeciliidae; genus Girardinus; species Girardinus metallicus. Next base: position 53,119 of record CAEGAE010014579.1, on the reverse strand, counting down.
ATTGTTGAGAAATGAAATGTTTGAATTATTTTTTTTTTTTTTTTTTCATGGGCTATGTTGTGATTTGCAGAGCTGTGTGTTTGATCAAAATAAGATGAACAGAATAAATTGCATTGGAAAGATGTATCCTTGTCCACATGGTGGTGATAATGTGATGGTCTGCGGTTGTGGTTGCAGGACAACTTCCCATAATTGGATGAATCATGAATTCTCCTCTTTACCAGAGAATTTTCAGCCTTTATGATCTTAAGCAAGCACACTTGGGTTAAGCAGCAGGACAATTGCCTAATACACGAGAAAGGGGCTTTTATTTTCTATCTGCACTGATTTAGTTTCAGTCAGGAGCATTAGGTTCATTCAGTCCTTCTGCTCCTGTAATGATTTAACTGTAATTGGTTCCTGTTCACACAGTTTACTTAGCTGACCAAAAGGCCGAGGGTCAAGAGCTGCAAACCAACAACTTCATTCTGATCAATAAAGAGGAGCAAACACAGAAACAGCCAGGAGAGGAATAGCTGCCATGGAGGAAAAAGCTGTGCTGTGTCAACACATTACAGATCCAGGTTTAGTGTAAAACAATGTTTACCTCAGCCAACACCAGGCAGTGGTTTTACCTGACATCATACATTTTAATTTTAAGCTGACAGTTCAGGACATTGATGATTAATTTGTAAACTGTGTGGAACACACATAATTTACCCAAATTTAACCTTTCTTTTACAATATATTTTGCTTTTCTTTGAAATGTTCATAGAACTCTGACCTTTCTCAAACCCTTGGCATTGTCATCCTCAAAATGTTTTCTTTTAATACTAGTCCTTCTAAAATCTTATTTTGATGCTTGATAAATTCAGCAAGCTTCATAGAAAATAGCTGAAATTTTTAATACTGATGATCAAACTTTGAATGTAATTATAACTGGAATGATTTTATGTCTGTCATGTTGAGGTCATGTCTGAAGTTATAGAATGTTTACATTTTTGTTTTAAGTCTAAATAACATGGTTTAGAAAAATGAAATATATATATATATATATATATATATATATTTGTCATTGGAGTGTAGTAACTCTCACTTTAATCCAAGACTGGCTCTGATTGGTTGATCATTCCCTCCTGACATCTCTGTCCCTGGAAGTGTCTTGATAAGTAACAGTTTATTAGAACTAAATGCATTAGTCAATCATGGCCACATATTTTAGGCAATGGTTAAAAACAAAATCCATCCATGCATTGTCAATTCTGTCCTACCCAAGCAGGGATGCGGGTAAAAACAAAATATTTTTGGTAAATAGTCAAAAGCTAACACTTAACCCATTGGATTGTCATCCAAAATGATGCTTAGGCTACATAATATTTCAAGTTATGGTTAGTTAACTGTCAGTGTTTGAGGTAAATGCTTTAAACGATATTTGCATTATAAACCATTTACTTTTTTGTACATATTCTGGTTATTTAGTCACAATTTAACTACTTAGTAGTTTCAGCAACAAAGAAAATTCCCACTGTCAAGGCTCGGTTGTTGAGGGTTGTCTTTGCGACCTCTAGCGGTCAGAACAATTACATTTGTGTGTTGAGAATAACATGTTGTCCCCCAAAATTCTTTTGATTTCTAGCTAAAGAAAAAAAAATATTTCATGACTGAAATGAAAAATTATATTTAAGCAATTAAGTTATAACATATTAACTTAATTGCTGTTATGACCAGGTGTATATGCTACACTCATGCGCAATAAAAGCCAACAAACTATTTAGTGTTACTTTCTGGTATTATAGCCTCTGACAGAGACGCTGTGCGTGTATTTGGGAGCGTGTGCGCGCGTCTTTAGGGGCGGGGCTTTTAGATGACGGACATATTTTGGTTTCTTTCATCTGCGCAATAGTGTTTTTCTTTCTTCAGTCCGGTTAAAAAGAAGAGGTGAAATTAAGACATCAACAAGAAAGGAAGCCAGAAGTCATCCTCCTTTTTTTTTTTTTTTTTACATTTGAACAGCAGGGATCACTCTGTGCTCATCTCCCTCACTCACTCTTCCTCACCCCGTTTCTCAGATAATCCTCATCGTCCTGCCGCTGAGATGTGAGTACTGTTTTATTTTTCAGTTTATTTTAAACCTGTCATATATGACTATTAAGGTTCTGTTTTCGGAACCGAATTTAATTTAATTTAGTGTGTAATTCATACATAATCCGACAAAGAAAACAGTTTTGCTCTTTATAAAGTTAGTTTTGGGCTTTTATTTATTTTATCCGAAACTAAGTTTGAAAGCATCTGGAAATTTCTGGGGTGCAGCTCTTGGACCCTGCAGGAGTCTGACCGTGACTCACCGGCTGACTCGCCCAAAAAAAAAAAAACAAAAAAAAAAACTATTCATCAGCTGTGATCGGGAAAAGCTCAGGAGTGCTGGTACACTTTGCATCAGCTGCTTTTTAACAAAACAAATTAAACTGTGCTGCTCAAAGAGCCAGACAAAACTCACTGAGTCAATTCAGGCTGAGACAATGGATCATAAACGATATGAGACTTCTGTTGAGTAGAAAAACATTCTGTAAAAATATGTTTGTTTTTCTCTGGGGGAGGGGACGGCCGATTTTTAATTCCTGCATGTTGATCTCCATCAGTCAGGCAGGCAGGCTGCTGCTGCTCTAATCTTTCTCCATTTTGCTTCTGGAAAACAAGCCTGACTGTTTGAGCACGACAGCAACTCTGGCTAGTGTGATTCTGCTCAGTATGTCTGACTGAAACTTCAAAAAGCTTTTGATATGAATTTGAAACTACTGCTTTTCGACAACGTCTAATATGTTGGTTATATAGATAAAGTTAAAGTTATATGAGTTATGCTTCTATAAAACTTATTTGTTTTTTATCCATATTTATTTAAAGGCAGTGAGAAAATACTGATTTAATATAATATGAATCTATTTCAAAGAAGCATGCATGTAGGTGCTGAATTTAAAGCTTTGCTTGAAAAATCATATCAAAATGAAATCAAATAAAATCAGGTCTCCATGGTGAAGAGCTTGTAGCTCTGCAATGAGAAGCTCATGGTTTTAAATCCTTTATTTGGCTTTACTGAAAATTACTGTCTTGGAGAGGCTAGTTTAGACCTCAGCAAATTTTCATCCAAGTTTCAAAAACTAATTTTGATATAAAACTTTTTAGTATTAATGGGTGCCATAAACTCTAATTGTGATTTGTGTTGTTTGCAGACAATCTCATTGTTGGGGCCATCTGATTATTTTGTGATTATGTGATTTACATGATTCTGTACTTTGTATTTACTGCTGGTGAAGGTGATGGGCTACATCAGGTAGCATGTAGGTTGTGTCCTTTAGTGATGCTGTGTGTGTTATTACACTTTGGTGGTGGGTGACACTGCTTTTACCACTTGTCATTACATTTTTGCATTTAATAATATTTTTGGACATGAAATTAATCACCATTCCGTTTTATATAATCAATTAAAACTGTAACCAGAGCTGTAAATAAATAGGAATCTCACCTAAAAAAGAAAAAGGAAGTTGGACACTTAAAGTATTTCACCACCTTCACCCAGCTGAGTGACGTCAAAGGGAAAAAAAATCACTTCAATCACTGAGTTGACGTCATACATTTTTATAATTACATTAGTTTTTCAAAATGCAATGCTTTTAAGTGTTTGAAATATTAACTTCTCTTTTTAAAAATATCTTTAATGAGTGGTGCAATATAAATAATCTTACTGTGCTTTGTGTTCACCAAACATACTGTCCATTGAGGGGTAAGGGGTCTATATTGTGTCTATATTAATTTAATTAATGCTTGTTTTCGTCCCATAGTCTTCTTCGTGTGGCTCATTTAATCTGCACCAGACTAAAGTTATAGTTTATCTGCTTGTTTATGGTGATCTACTTTTGTTTTCTAAGGAAAAAGATTTGGTGTATCTTTTAGCGGTTATGTTTGATAAAACTGTACCCTGATTGTCTTCTTATGTGTCATAATTTGATTATTTTTAACTCATTAAGAGTCATACTCTCCATTTAATGCACACTTTGTTATTTGAGGTGTATGCAAGTAGATCTGCTGACAGCTTTTATGATATGCATGCACTCAAATTTGTTCGGTCCTGGTTGAGAGCAGCTAAATCTTTACTCATTTTGTCATGTTTTTACCAAAGACATCTCTGCTTCTGAAAAGATCGTTTAAGAAAACTCATCTCTGATCTTCATTATTTTCACCGCTCCAGGTCGACTCCAGATGCAGCAGGAACTCCTGGAGCTCCCGGGGGTCCGGAAGGCGAGGGAGGCCCTCCGGCTCCGGCCCCAAACCTGACCAGCAACAGACGGCTTCAGCAGACGCAGGCACAGGTGGACGAGGTGAGCAAACACACATTTAAAGGATGTTAGTGTATTGTTTTCCTCATTACAAGAACCCAAATATAGCATCAGCAGCCTACAGCTGCAGCTTAATTTTTAAAAAGTATAAAATTGCAACTGTATCATAAAATTTGAAAACTGGTACTTAAAAACTTGTATCTGCTTGATTTTTTTCTGACGTATTTGAGCTCAGTTTTTTTTTTTTTATATTTTTTTTTTAAGATTTTTTGAGGCTCTAGTGGCCTTTATTTGAAAGTAGCTTGACAGGAAATTAGGGATTGAGAGAGGGAGAAGACATGCAGCAAATGTCACCAGGCCGGGAATTGAACCTGCGACTACCGGCATGAGGACTAAAGCCTCCATATGTGGGTTGTGCTTTGCACTTGCGCCACCACAGCACCCCTGAGCTCAGTTTTTACTACTGAGACAGACTCTGACAGGTGTGTTTGTCCCTCAGGTGGTGGACATCATGCGTGTGAATGTGGACAAAGTCCTGGAGAGAGACCAGAAGCTGTCAGAACTCGACGACCGGGCCGATGCCTTGCAGGCCGGAGCCTCGCAGTTCGAGAGCAGCGCCGCCAAGCTCAAGAACAAGTACTGGTGGAAAAACTGCAAGGTGAGAAGGATTCAAGAGTTCCCCTCATCCTGTACCTGCCAAACTAATCATGTTTAGTTTAAAACAACTGTAGCATTTTTATACCAGTCAGGTATTTATTATAACATTTTAGAATAACTGTTGACCGTAATACCATGATATCATAAAAAAACACATTTTAAATAGCCGTATTTTATTGTTACAATCTGAATATGTCTACAATAGCAGTGTAACAGTGTCATAGGTTAAAGCAAAAATAATTATTTTGACATAAATGCAAAATCAGACAAAGTTTGTGATTAAATGTGATTAAAATAAAAAAAAAATTAAATCTCAATACTTTTTCTGATTCAGAAAAATGAAATTTAAAATATATTTTTTTACTACTTTCCTATATTGACACCCTGACCATGTTTCTATATTTGCGATGATTTTAGACAAACTAAACCAAGTTACTTATCAAAAACAAACTTGCTGCGCAAATCGGGCTACAATTTTATAATCCTCGTTAACATAAAGCAGGCGTTATTGTTAAGTTATATAAAAACATCTCCCTCAAACGGTGTAAAAACATTGCTGAAGCTTGAAATATCACCCTGAATAAAAATAGAAACACTTCCCAGCTGCCATTTCTGCTCCGTCCACACTGTTCATCCATCCTTCTGTTTATCCATCCACTCTTATTTTGGACCTGCCTCCTCCTCATTCTGTGCGGTTCATTTGGCCCAATCCGTGGCAGAGTGAAGGCAGATTATTTTCGTGGGGTGGGAGGAGAGTCTGTTTGACTGACGGGGAAGCCAGAAAGAGAGGAAGGAAAATCTCAATCTGGATTACAATGACGGCCTGGGATTAGAGAGCCAGCTGTGATCTGTGATGTCACTCCTCCTCTCCAACATTCGGACTCGGCTTTGGTCATGAGAACCTCCACTGATGTAATATATGTCTCAATAAGTACAACATGTTAGGTTATAACAGCATGAAGGTTTTCATTCAGCTGTGGATTTCACTACTTTCAAAATAGCGTGTGTTATTTACAAACTGTTTTTCACACACACTGCAAGCCCTACTATCACGTTGACACCAATCTCTCTTTCCATGCTCTTGTATTTATAATCTCTTTCAGCCCTCCCCCTCTCAGAGGGGATGTGATTTCCTGTCAATGCCTTTGTTTCATGTTTATATGTATAAATTTGGGGAAAAAAGTGAAGAAATGCTGTTTGTGATCACTGGATGCAGTCTCAATGCAGAGATATTTGGATTAGATTCTGCAACAGCTGGAATCCTGTGTATGCACCTTCAGGGACCAATGGAAAAACAAAGAACAAATCAATCAAATACGAACTTCCTAACTTCTTGTGTCAAGTTTGTTTATATTTTTGAAATGTTCAATTTTCAGTTTCTATTACTTCCTGTATGACCAAAACAGAACTAAAGTCCTGTTTGTCTTAAAAGTGTTGTTCTTGTTGCCAGATGATGATCATGATGGCAGTTATAGGAGTTATATGTGTCGGCGTCGTCTTCTGTAAGTATAACACGATGAAAAAAATCACTTCAACTCAATTACTGTATTATAATAACGCCAGTCACTGTACAATGTAAACAAAAAAAAAAAATAGAACAGTGCTATTTAATTAATTTTGGACACAAATGAGCCATCAGAGGCCAAACAATGTTTGTTCATAAAATGTTAAAAGTTTTAATGGAAAAACGTTTTACAACTTTAATCTTCAGTGTACTTTATTTGGATTTCCAAAGAAAATTGTGTATGATTTTGAAAAAGAAAAATATGGCTTTAAAATTTTTTGAGTAAATAAATATGGAGTGTATTTGTATTCCCCTTTACTCTGATACACTTAAATGAAAATGTCAAGCTGTGTGTAATTGAATCTTTTCATAAATGCATGTCTTTGGAGTTTCAAAGACTTGTGCAGAATTATCTTTTGTCTTTTACTTCAGAAATGCACCACTTTGTGTTGCTTTAACTCATAAAATCTCACTGACATACTTTAAAATTTGGTTGTATTGTGAGAACAGTTTAAAGATTCAAAGGTTATCGAAACATTTGCAAGGCACCATAAAAATAATACGTACGCATTGTATTTCGTTGTCCTTATCAGAGCACTATGCCACTTTTGCTTCCAGAGCATGAGGGATATTTTTTGCATTTCTTTGACAATAAGTTAGTTTATAAGACAATAATTTCTGCTCTAAATTGGAAATCTTTTACCCATGTGTTTCTTTTCTGTTCACTATATTTAGTATATTTCTTCCACTGAGCTGCTTTTCAAGAATGGAGATGCAAGTCCCAGGACGAGTCTGCACCAACGAACGCTACCGCACCAAACAGTCTTTTCCTAGTGCTCCTCCTCTTCCTCAGTAACCTCTATGCATGGCCTTTAATGTGCTCCTCCTGTCCTCTTTGCAATGAGCAGGTTTACAGATTAAAACAAAGGATCACTATAATCAATTGGTTTTGTTTGGGTGAGTTGTAGCAAAAATAGTTTATGGATTTAAGAGCTTCAGGAAGTGATGTTTTGGATTCAGTCAAGAATCAGTTGAGTTCCTTCTGCCTCTTTCAAGAGTATTAGGAGATGTAACCTTTATTTCACAGAAGCCCGTCGTACAATAACTAATTAGTTTCTTAAATAATAAATAATTGACATGGTCAAAATTATGTCAATCTTTACTTGCTTTCTGAATTCTGAAGCAGCTTTGATCATTAACAGAATCACAGCATGTCACTGACCTAAATGATGTCCTTCCAGTCCTTGCTTATTGAAATTGTGTGAAAAATGTCATGTTTTGTGCGTTGAGCCAAAGAGAATCACAGATAAGAGAAGCAGAGTGTTTGTGGCCGATTGTAGATTAGAATTTTACTCTTAATATATTTCAAAGAAATTAAGTTGTGCACATGGTAAAACTAACATCTATAAACATCATATGGGTTATTTTTGAGCAACACTAAAAGACAGCCATACCTAAAATATATTGCTGTATACAATGTTAAGACGTGGCTGAAACTCCCAGCCCTTGCTGTATGTCGGTGCTACTACTGATTTTAAACACAACCTAACTTCTGTTTGAACTGTTCTGTTTGTTTTCACCCATCCTGTGTTTAAATTCTGTGTTGTGTCGACTTGTAGTTTCCATGCTTTGGATGTGCAACACATTAGTTCCCAGAACTTTTTTTTGATTAATTTTCATTCACTCATTTATGCTATGTACCATTGAAATGAATACATCTAATTCCAGACTGAATGGTTGACAAAATTCTAATAAATTAATAATTGCTTTCAATTGTCTTTTTTTTCTCTACTGGGATGTTTTGTACCAACCTTGAGTTTCTTCATGTAAAGTTAAGGCTATTTTTTTAATACTGTTTTTGATCAACTCAGATTACCAAAATGAACTATTTTGGCTAAATTCCTGAATAGTAAGCAAAGTAATATTTTAAAGCTAAGTATGATTTCTTTTTCTTATTTTATTTCAGCCATCAAAACCAACCAAGCAAAAAACTTCATTACATTTTTTATTTAGGTCCCAAAAAAACCATCATAATAACATTATATCAATAATATTAATAAAGAAATTGGAAAAAAAAAAAAAAATAGGGGAAAATATTTAAAAAAAAAAATCTTCTGTCCACAGCCTCATTTTTGGGACAGGGAGATCTGATCCTCCAGAAAAACTCTGTAAAGTCCATTTTGGGGGTGAAAAGTGAACAGGACGTGGCTTCAAGCTCGGAGCACGCTGACTCGCTCTGCTGTGCACCAATCAGGAATGTTGACATGAGGCAGGGGGTGGTTCTTGAGGTTAGAGACAATTTTCAGTCTACTGCTGCGGCATCTGCTGCAAAATACATCACAGACAAATCTTCACTTCAGCTAATTCAGCTTGTGAAGCAAACAAAACTAAATTGAACTTCTATCCCGCTACCTGCTGCGTCTGCGTCTGTGTTTCTGGTCCTCGGCTCGCTAGGCGGCTCAGGATGTTCCTCTCAGACATCTGGAGTCGGACAGCAACCGGCGGTATCCGGGCGATGGTTGCTGGGAGGCGGGTCACATCCGCCTTCATGTCACTCAGCAGTTCTTCCAACTGCTTTAGCACTGAAACACAGAAAGCATTAATATTTATAAATAATTTATAAAGCCATTTAAAAAAAATTGGTGCCATTTAGTCATAACTTTGTGGAGCATCGGTTGTACCTTTGTGCAGGACGGCGTTGGCCGGTTTGTTCCCGGACATGGACTCCTTGCTTAGGTGCTGGTGGGACTCGGCCAGACACTCCACCTCACTGAAGCGGGTGTTCAGGGCCATGGAGGGGTGGGAGGGATCTTCTGACATGTTGAGGTAGGCGGCGCGACGCAGCTGCTCCTCGATCACCAGCGCCTGCTCCAACAGCTGGAGACGAGACGGAAAGTTGCCTCTTTTAAAATATTTACAATGTCCCTGTTCTTTGTGTTTGATTAAATATAAAAATACAGATCAATAATGTGATTGGTTAAAAATAATTAATGAATCAAAGAAGGAAAAGTGAATGTATGGATCAATGGATAACAGACAAAAGAAAGGGATGTATGGTTCGGTGGAAGGACGAAAGAAAGAGCAGAAAAAAAACAAAAGAATGAATGAAATAAAAAATGAAAGCAGAAAGAGAGACAGAGCAAAATAAAAGGAAAGAAAGAACAAAAGAGTCAATGAAGAAAATACAAAAAAAAAGTGAAAGAACAGAAAAAAGTGAAAGGAAGACTACAAAGAAAAGAAGAAAAAATGAAAGGGTAAAAAAGAGCAAAAGAAAAAGAAGTACAACTGGATGCAATAACAGAAAAATCGATAAGTGGAAAAAATGACCAATGGATGTAAAGACAGAATGTATAGATGGAGAAAAAAGAAAAAAAACAGAATGATGAAAATCATACATATCAATGGATGGACAGATAATGTACAAACATTGTGAAACCCAACACTTGGATGGGTGGAATTATGATAGAAATTTATAACCCCAGATATTTTTTGTTAGGTATTACATGTGTAAAATCTTTGGTACCTTGAACCTTCGGGCCAGGAACTTGTTCTTGATTTCCAGGAAGTTGCCCCTGTTCATTTCCCCTTTGAACGGCTCGTTGAGGATGGCAAACCTCACGTCGTTCTGGATGTCCTGCCAGCGAGCGTAGCCGTGTCTGGAGGGGTCAGCGGTCAGGGGAACAAACATCCAACCAGGGCGGCCTCTGGTAAAACTACATCAACATAACGGAGTTCATGTTCACTCCTGTTGGGAAAGGATACTGTATGATGCCGGCCAGCAGCCAGTAGTCATGGCGACGGTGCCAGATCTCATTGGTTTTCTTGGTAACCGTGGCAGCGCGCTCCTCATTCTGCCATAAGGAGTGCAGCTCTGAAGGAAAAGGAGCCGTTAGTGATTTGGAACAGACTACTGAAGCGGACCTGACTTCCTGTCAGTGTTCGTACCTGTGAATCCTCCATCTGCGATGTTGAACATGAATCTGGTTTTGGCTTTCTTCTTCTCTTCGCTCACGCTGCTGGCAGTGGAAGCTGCCGCCGCCGTAGCCACGCCCTCTTTGCTGCCGTCTCCGTTCTGCAGCTTGGCAGCCTCCTCTGGTTTTGGAGCTTCTTTCTCCTCCTTCACATCTTCAAAAGAAAACAAAACAAAAAGAAGAGTCACTACCAGACTTCAGATCAGAGCTGGCACTCAACAGGTTAAATTTACAAAAGTTACCTTTCTTTTCTTCTGCAGGAGGAGTGGTGTCCATCTTTTCAGTCTTCTCTTCCTTCTTTTCCTCTCCTGTAGGATGAAAACATTAATTAGGTCCAACTTTATTAAGATTGCAGCAGAGCTAGCAAAAGCGAAGAGCTTTTAGAAATGTTGCACAAAAAAAAAAAAACTTTCTTTGCAAATTTAAGAAAAAAAAAAGTCTTGAACATCTCACCTTTCACTTCAGGTTCCTCAGGTTTGACTTCTGACGGCTCCGTCTTTTCATCTACAGCTGGTTTGTCTTCCTCTCCTCCCTCTGCGCTCTTTTTCTCTACCTCTCCCACCTCTCCTTCCTTTTCCTTTGTGCTCTCCACTTCTCCATTGCTCGGTTTGTCCGTCTCCATCGGCTCCTCGCCGTTTTTCTTCTCCTGCGTCTCCATAGGGACCTTCTCATCGTCGTCCGGGATGGCGATAACCTGTCGGCATCATGGATAAATCAGATCCAAGTCTTTGCACATTTTTCAAACCCTGCCTTCTTCTTATTAAAATGCTTTACCTCGCTGTTGGCCTTAGCTGGCTCTTTGCCGTTTTTATCTGCCTCGCCCTCTTTCTTTGCGTCTTTCTCTCCATCCTTTGATGCCTCATCATTCTTCACCGAGTCATCAGCTAGAAACAGAGACTGGCGTTACGTTGGATTTGTTTTCCTCCACACACTTAACAGAAACATTTTCACCTCGGAGGCTAAGCTGGTACCTGGAGCAGGAGTGTTGGGCTGTGTGTCAGCGGGGGTCCCGGTGGACGGGGTTTTCCCTGGAGAGTCCGGCTGAGCCGCGGCCCTCTTATTCTCCTCCAGGTCGGCCATCCAGGGCATGGACCACTGACCGTTGACGTGCTCAAACTCCTGAACCTGGAAGGGAAAGAGACGCCATCCGGTCAGAGCTTTGTTTGCAATTTACAGGATGGATTTTTCAGTTATTTAGGAGGGGGGAAAAATCCACATAAAGAAATGAAAATACGCAGAAGTGCTAAAAGCTCTTTTACTCAGAGTTAAATTTCTTTGTACCAATCCCACCGATGGTGGAACTGGTATAAAATAACATGTCCACTATTAATTTGGTGCCGTAGAAAGTCTGTGATGCTGTGGTCACAGCTAATGGTGTCTCTCAGGCGGTTGTCTTAGGACTCCAGTTTTTTGTCGATAGAAACGTGACAGTTTCAGATTTTTGTCTTGCCTTAAAAAAAGATTATGTCAATGTATATGTTTTTTTTGTTTGTTTCATTTTGTCCTGGCCTAGCTTGTACAGCTGCTTGGACCCTGGTGTGTAAATTTAAATTATTCTTAATTTGGTCAACTAAAACCAGCTGCTGCCTTTCTGGGGTGAAATATCCCGTTAATTACTCTGTTAATAACCAAATACCTACAGTTTGTCATAATTTTATATTAAAAGGAGTTCAAACAAAAAACATACTTTTTTGCGTATAAGTGACATGACGCCGATGCGTGTGAGGACATGTTGCCGGGACAACCCTTCTCTGGGGACGCCATCTGCGAAAGTCTCAGCTCCGTCTGCTCCGGGTTCACACAGGTGGCGCATGAACAGAGAGACGTAAGCCCTGCAGAGAGAGAAAAAAAAAAACTACATTTGAGAAAATGTCCTTCGGACTTCATGTTCAACAGAAAAAAATGTAACTTACTTGAATTCTTTCTCAGATTTCCCCCGCAGGTCTCGGACCAGCCACTGGGTGGTGAAGGCGTCCTGCGGAGGCATCCCATAACGCATCACTGCGTTCAGGAAGGCCTTCCTCTGCCGAGAATTGAAACCCAACACCTGGGAAACAGCAGGAGGTTCAGACTTCACTCAGTTGCTCTTCATTAGATTTCTAAAACCAGTCGCTGTGTTGCTTTTTGAAATATTTGTAGGACTCAAACATACCACATATGGACACAGTCTAAAGAGCGGCTCACCTCAATGTTGCCTCCCACCCTGGCCAGCAGGGGGGGCAGTGGTTTGTCTTTGTCATTCCTCAGGCCCTTCCTGTTGGGCCTGCGAGAGTTGGCTGCAGAAGAGAAACCAGAGATACTGAAGACTCCATAACCAATCAGCTGAATAATACATTATATTTTAATTTCCTGTAAATGAGCTTGTAAAGAGATGTCCCTGGAAGAACCTATATTACAAGTTTTATGAAGTTTACTAATGGTATCTAAGACATAAAACACATTTTTGAGTCTTACCCTCTGATCTCTCATCAAAGTCTTCATCCCCTTCCTCAGACGCCACAGAGTAATCCGACTGTCCATCAGACTGGTCGTCCTGCCAATCAGCTTTAAGAAAAAAAATAAAAATATATTTTCAATCAATGAGAGGTCTATTGAAATGTAACTCAAGCTCAGAGAATTAAGAGAAAAAAGGTCTACCTCTGTCTTCCTGTGACCCGTCGTTGTAGTTGACCTGCTTGCGGATGCGCTTGCCTTTGCCCAGGTTTCTGGCCAGATCCTCCTGCTGCTGCTCATAGTGGTGCCGCAGCAGTTTCTCCCAGTAGTCTGGGTCGACGCTCTCCTCCTGCTTGATGATTTCTCGCTGCACTTCCTCCTCCTGAGCACCGCAAAAGTAGGGTAGTAATAAGAAAGTCGGGCTGGAGCGAGGAGGTTTCCATGCCGACCCCACCGGGCCACAGACTGACCTCTTCCTCCTCGTCTTTGACCACATACTGAGCCACTTTGAAGGAGCTCAGGTATTCGTTCATGCTCTGCAGCTCCGTGTCGTCGGTGGCGTCCTGATTACGGTCGAGAAGTCGCTCGATAGCTTTGTCGTCGTAATGGATGATGCTGCTGTCTTCCTCTTTGTTCTCACCTGAGGACAAATGTGTCAACATTGATTCCTCAAGTCAGGATTCCTAAACATGTTTCAAGTCAAAACTCCATACTTTTCCAAACTCCAGATTGCTCCAACAGTTAAAAGTTTAAGCTTTAAATATGGAAATGTTACACGATAGCAGTAGATGGATGGACAGAAAAATTCAGTCAGATACTTGATAAGGTAAATTGCTAGAAAGACGAAGGTGAGTGGCTGAAAGGAGTTTCATTCATCCGTCCATAATTAGATGTGCAACGTCAGAAAACTAAAAAGAAAATAAATAAATAAAATGCTAGAAAAAGGAAACTGACTGGAACAACTTATTTTTACAAATCTAAACATGAACTATGTAGGTTTATAAATGAATTTGGGAATTACGAAGATTTTCTATGATTTATTTTCCCCAAATCTGGGGAAGTCAGATAATTTCCCAGACTTTTTAAAGCCGTCTGCCTGCTACACATCTTTACCTTCTCCGTCGTCCTTGAACAGCTCTTCTGTTCCAAACTTCAGAATGTCGTCCAGCTCCTGTTTAGACATGGAGCCAGTCTTGGATCCAAGACCGGGTCGGACCACCAGGTGAGTCAACATCATCTTCTTCTTGGCCACCTGAAACAAGAAATCCAAAGATGAAGATGTGAAGTTTTTGTAGTTTTACAGCTGTAACGGCTGAAACATTACCTCACAACTAAAATATATTAAAATGTGCCAATTACCTGAGTAATCCTCTCCTCCACAGAGGCTTTAGTGACAAATCTGTAGATCATGACCTTTCTGTTCTGACCGATACGATGAGCTCTGCTGAAGGCCTGAGAGCCAAAAAGAGGCAGACATGATTAACCTGATAACCCACGTATTTAATATTTAATAAGAAAAGCAGTAACGAGGCTTTACCTGGATGTCATTGTGAGGATTCCAGTCCGAGTCGTAAATGATGACCGTGTCGGCTGTGGCCAGATTGATTCCCAGACCTCCGGCCCTCGTGGACAACAAGAAGGCAAACTGCTGAGCACCGGGGGCTGAGGGACAAAGGAGGAAACAGTAAATACTTGTTCTGTATTTGTTTAGAATCTGCCTCTGATAGAGAAGCAACAATAAGGATTGTTGTAAAGTTTTTGATGCAGATTTTAATTTTTCTTTTGTAGCTATGATATAAGACAATAAAAAAATAGTTAAATATTTTTCCTGCCTTCCTGTCATGCATTTCCATTTATTTTTTCTAGAAAACTACAAAGGAAATCTGACCGTTAAAACGATCGATGGCTTCCTGTCTCATCCCGCCGGTGATTCCTCCATCAATACGCTCATATTTGTACCCTTCATTTTCCAAGAAGTCCTCCAACAGATCCAACATCTTGGTCATCTACACAAGAACAAACAACAAATTGTGAAATAGAAAGGATAATTAAACAAACTCAACCTGCTACACTGTCTTTTCTAAAGCTGCTGACCTGCGAGAAAATGAGGACTCTGTGTCCTCCTTCCTTCAGCTTCCTCATCATCTTCTGCAGCAGCAGCAGTTTTCCAGATGACTTTGTGAGAGCACTCCCGTCGTACATCCCATTGGGCATCTTTGGCGCTTCCTGTTTGGTGTTAGAAATTAAACACAAGATTTTAAAACAAGAAATAATTTAGCCGAGCAACTGAAAACAACAATAAATTCTCATCTAGACTTCATTCAGCAGATCTATTTTCTGCCTCGTTCGTTTTTTTTTATAAATAAGAGTGGCAAAATTTGTGAATTCTTTTATAAAGAGAGGTGATGGTTTCTCCAGCCCATACCATGGCTGCTGCAGGAAAGAGGTAGGGGTGGTTGCAGCACTTTTTCAGGTCCATGACGACGTTCAGCAGAGAAACCTGGTTTCCTCCACCTTTCGTGTTGAGGGCCTCAAAGTTTTTCGTCAAGATAAATTTGTAGTATTTTCTGCAAAAGGGTAAAGAAAAATGGATTCAGGATTCAAACTCGCCTGGACTAAATCATTTCGACTGTAGATTAGTGCTCCAGACTAACTTCTGCATGGGACTGAGCTCCACCCGGACGATGAGCTCGGTCTTTGAGGGCATGTGCTTGAAGACGTCGGCCTTCAACCTCCTCAGCATGTGCGGACCCAGCATGTCGTGAAGCTTCTTGATCTGATCCTCCTTAGCAATGTCGGCAAACTCTTCCAGAAAGACTTCCAGATTGCTGCAGGTGGAAACAAAACGGATTAAGTTTGTATTTTTTTGTCTTTTCTGGTACTTTTACACAAAGTCTATAAAAAAATATTGGTTTGTTTTCTTGTAAAATCCTTGAGCAGATATTTGTAGATTATTTCATTGATTTATTTTGTAGCCCAGAGTTTGAGCACAAACTCTGCAAGTTTCACCAACTAAAATTTAAGACTTTTTAAGACCATTATGAATGTAATTTAAGACCTATATCGCCAAAGAAATGTACAACTTTTGTCCAGCTAACTGGCAATAAATTTGCACTTACCAGTGATGGATGTACAAAAGATGGTTAGCTAGCAAGGGAACGTTAGAAGCAAAACGCGGTGAAAGTGTCTGCGTGTAACTCATGACTTTTGTCTGACAGTACAGACTCGAGAGAAAAAAAAATACATAAAATATGAGATCAAGTTGTCTAGACAAGACAATATTTAATGGCTAAATTACTTTTTAAACTTAATTTAAGACATTTTAAGGCTTTAATTTAGATACAAGGATTTAAGAACTTTTTGGATTTCTACACTAGTCAGGCTCTGGAACAAATAACATGGGCATACATGACTTATCGTTTTTTGTACAAATTTTTGTATATTTTGTTATTTTTGCCAACTCATTCATACAAAAAAGTGATTTTAATGTAATAAAATAGGAAAAAGTTTTAAGGAGTGTGAATATGTTTCCCAGGCACATCTGATTCAACTTATAACTTCAGCAAATGTCAGCAATCAGCTTCTTAAATTAAAAAGTGGCTCAACTTACTTGAACCTCTCAGGTGTGAGGAAGTTTAGGAGGTGGAAAAGCTCCTCCAGGTTGTTCTGCAGAGGAGTTCCCGTCAGCAGCAACTTGTGTTGCAGCGGATAGTTGTTCAAGACCCGGAAAAACTGCAGCAGAGGAAACATGATTACTACTGAGTTAACATAAAAGTTAGAACAAACAATGAATGACAAAGTGAGCAAGGAATTTTCCCACCAAGTGTAGGCATTATCCGATCAAATAATCTATAACATAGTTAGCGCACCTTGGACTGATTGTTTTTCAGTCTGTGGGCCTCGTCTACCACCAGGCAGGCCCAGTCTATGGAGCCTAAAATGGCCATGTCGATGGTGATCAACTCATAGGAAGTCAGCAGGACGTGGAACTTGATTGATGAATCTTTCTGTTGAAGGAAACAGGAAAAACCTTCATCTTCAACTCAACTTTTCAAGCATCATTTTCATCCTACTCTTCATTCCTGCCCATTTCCTCTCACCTTCATCCTCGATGCCTTCTTCCCTCCGCGGATGGCATTGTCTTCGAAGGAGAACTCGTTCTCCCTGATGACGGCTCTGCTGTCTTTGTCTCCGACGTATGTCACAACGTACATGTCAGGCGCCCACATCTCAAATTCTCTCTCCCAGTTTATGATGGTGGAGAGAGGAGCGCTGACCAGGAACGGCCCCTTAGAGTGACCCTGGAAGTGGAGACGACGTTAGCATAACAAATAAGGGTAGAGGGGAAGATTTTGTCTCCAAACAAGATGATTGCACTTTTCATTTCAAACCTATTGAGTCTATTAGAGCTTTAATTTAAATGTCACCTTAAAAGTGTTGGAAAAAATAAGTTTGTAATGCCACTGCCAAACAAGTCTATTATTCTACATTCACAATATTCAAAAGTGGAAAACATTTAAGACAATCTCCCAGGAGTGAAAGTCAAAGCAAATTCACAGCAAAGACTTTACTTTCAAAGCAAAATCACAGAATATCCTACTGAAAATAGTGAAAAAAATTTATCAATAAATGACCTTTTTTACGTAATAAACTCAGTTCAGTGTTTATCACCAGTAAATACGTCTCCATAAGCATTTGAATATTTACATACATCTACCCATTTGCATAATTATGGGTAAAAATGTGAGATCGGAGCTTTGCATTTAAGTGGGTCTGCCATGCCACAGTTCAACCCTTCATTGGCTATTATTTTTAAACTCTCAAAGAAGAGTTTAAAATGAGAGTTTTCAGAGTTTTAATGCAGAAAAAAAAGTTCATCTGATTTTTTAAACAAATCACATTCATCTGCAGACTCCCTTGTGGCTTCCTTAAAAAGTGCAATCTGACCTCCCAACTTTAGGTGGCAGCAGCCACACACGAGAAGCATCTGTTTACTGTTTCAGAGCCAAATGAATGTCATCAGACTTCACCTGACAAAATGGCTGAAGAGCTCCTGACCAATCAGATTACAGTACTGCCAAACAGGCGTTTTGTCAGCAATAACTAAAATTGGGACATTTTCAACTAAATAATTCATACCTTCTATAGAAATCTTGACAAAATCAAAATTTATGACTGTTTTCTCTTCACAAGATGGATAAATATTGATTATGTTTTCAACAGATAATTAAAAAAATACATACAAATTAATTTAACATGTAAATCTACATTACTCAGGTTCTCACCTCCTTATAGAGCGAGTAGAGGAAGACTGCGGTTTGGACTGTCTTGCCCAGACCCATCTCATCAGCCAGGATGGTGTCTGTGCCCTGAGCCCAGGAGAACCGCAGCCAGTTGAGACCCTCCAGCTGGTAAGGGTGCAGCGTCCCACCAGTGCTGTCCAGGTAATCCGGCTGCCGTTCAAACTTTATGGTCGGCTGCAGACAGAAGCAAGAAATATTTTCAAAAAAGGAAGGCAAAATGTCTCAAAACATTCAAAAGGATTTATTTAAAAATGTCTCAGTCACTAACTAGCATACTTACATCTATCACAGGGTTCTCGGGGGGTCTCTCTGGCCGCTTCACTCTTCCTTTCACCTTGATCTTCTTCCCTGGTCTCCCATCGTCTCCCATCATCAACTCTCTGAAACAAAGAGTTGTTTACTCCGTTAGAAACGCCCTTTTTAAGGCTGGTTTAACTATCAAACGTGACATGAAATGATAATATCTTACCTGTGGTTCCAGTACTGAATCTTATAGGTGTCAAACTCGGGTACGTCCATGTCCTCGGACTCCCAGGTGGCCTGGTCGTACGGCAGCTCGCGCCATTTGATCAAGTAGTGGACGTTGTTCTTCCTGTCCACACTGGAGAAGAAAAAAGAGAAAATAACCTTTTTTACACTAATGTTCAAGAAATTTATTCAACACACTGAAACAGTGACTGCAATATTTGGAACAACTGAGTTGGGTAATAATAAAACTCCATAATATACATAGTATATTTAAAGGTACAGGAAGTAAGAACTGGGATTTAGTAACTATATAATTTTTTTTTAGATTACCAACTTAACTAAAAACATTAAAACTTTAACTACAGATGTATCAATCACATTTTTCCTACCTGATGCTGATGCCTGCTTTATTTCAGGCTTAACCAAAAATTACAAATTTGAAGGCTATAATCCATAGTTTTGGAAGTTTTGATTGAGATATTAATAAAAAAGATAAAATTATCTTCATATATTCAATAAAGTACATTGTGGTGGTAGATAAAATAAACAAAAACAGAAAAAGTCCTTAGTTTTGATGCATTGACTTGATTATGTAATAAACTCTTTGTTTTCTTTTCTTTAGTATTTGACTTGTTGATCACCAATTAGAGATAATCAAGGATTAATTGACTCACTGATCTTTGGGTGAATTTTTTGGCACATCCCTACATTAAACTGTGTTGCTCTGACATGCGAGTCCATGTCTTTAATGTTTAGACTGCCAAACCTCAAAAAGCAACTTCAACACCTGACAGCAACAAGATTTAACCAAACCTGTGTTTTCAGACCAAGCTGTATTAAATTCTCCTGTAGCAAAGGAACTAGCAGCTGATCAGATAAGAAGAACCTTTTATTTCCTACGTAAAACAAAAAGGCAGTTCAATCAGCAAAAATAAAAAAGAATGAGGGAAATGTGAGTCGATTCCAACGTCATTGTAATATTCAACAAAGATCAGAATTGCACATTTTTAATCTATAAAGAAAGTGATCAGTAAGCCCAGAACGATTATGCAATAAAAGGATGAGTCAGTATCAAAAACTCATCTCCTGTTTTGCTTTACTTCAAGGTCCAGTCAGATCACACAAACAGCATTAGTAAAACATAAAAACAGTTAAATATTATTGTTCACCCAGGACAAGGCAGACTGCATCTGTGTTAAAAGGCAACATTAAGTGAGTGCAAGTCAATATAGTAATTCAATAAGGTTTCCCAATGTGAGGCAACCTTTCTACAGCAAGCGATGGTCAGACATCGATCCTAAAGGTCTGAAAGTTAAAAGTAAAGATTTGCATTTTTTTAAATCCATATGAAGAGCCTGACTCATGGGGACATAAACAAGTCCTATTAAACACTGTTCATTATTAAAATCATTAGAAATAATTAAAAAAAAACATTTTCAATAAAAAAATGCTCTTAGAATATAATCATGTCTGTATTGACTAGTCCTGCTTGCAGCATTTAGAGCAAAAAAGTTAAACTTGCGATTTACAGAGAAATTGGCTGGAATTCTACACTTGATTGGCTCTGATTGGTTGATGTGTCATACAAATGTCTGTTTACTCAATCTCTCATAAATACATATGCCAGTTATGTCTAAAAGTTTTCATCACATAAAAAAAGAAGCTAAATTAAAGGATTAAATTAGGATAAAATAAAAGACAACATTTTGAGTGAGTGAAGCCAATAATTATATATTATTAAGTTGCAAGTCAAACGTCATTTAATTTGAATTAGGAACATTTTAGAATGATGTTCCTTCTCCAGATTAAGAAGCTCAGACATTGTGTGAACTCTGACCTGTGGTTCAGGATGCGGTGGATCATCAGCCACTCAAACTTGATCCCATAGCGAAGGTATTTCTCCTCCAGGTGAGTGTACATGGGATCTTTGTGCTTCCTCTTCAGGCACTTGTCCTCCTCTCCTTCGCCAAAGTCGATGGGTGGCGGTTCGTCCATGTCGTTTTTCCTCTGGTAGTTCCTGAACATCACCTGGCAGTGCATCTCCAGCTGATGTGGAACATAACAAACGGTCACCAAAGACGTTCAGAGATTAAAAAGTGAGTCCTCATCTTGTACGCACCTGGAGCTCCGTGACCCAAGAGCAATGCCAGTAAGACATGTTGGACCATTTGGCGAAGAACTCCCGCTCGGACCGCCCGGCCAGAGGGGCTGGGTCTGGAGCTTCGGCGGGGAGATCTGGAGGGCGTGGCACGGGTGTAGGAGGAGGCGGGTCTCCCCACCGCCATGTTAGGATCTTCTGAACCTTCCCCTTCAAGGGCGGACACTGAGAATGACAAAAAATGTGAAAGTTATTGTGAAGATTTAAGCAATGTCCAAAAAGCCAACATACTGACCCCTACATGAATCTAGGGCTGAAATGGTTAATCAGATTAATCAGTTATTGAAATAATTGTCAATTAATTTAGTAATCAATTAACTGTTAGCTGGAGTGTGCAGACTCAGAGAAAGGCCACATGCTGACAGCAATGTTTTTAGAAATTATTATGCCAAAACGATACAAAATATATATACACTTTGCATTTAAAATTAAAAAAAGCCTTCTTTGTAAAATTTGTTCTACCAAGAATTTGTCAAGAATCTTGTAAAAAGATCTCTTTTTACTGTCCAGTTATTAATAAGTAAATCCAAAAAACAAACAGATGTGAAATCGAGCAGAGAGGGCTGAGTATTTTGTTAGCTGCAGAAGCATCCTTTGCTACAAGAGAGCAATCATTCCTTAAAGGAATGCTATGTTGTATTTTAGGCAAAAAAATAATTTTCTCATTTAAAAAAAAGGAATTGAATTGTTTATTTTCATTTTTAATTAATCTCTCATATTGTATAAAAACAGCTTAAATGGTTAAAGGAAAAAATCTGCACAATGTGCCAATTTTTTCATCCGATTAATCAATTAATC
Source organism: Girardinus metallicus (assembly GCA_903067095.1). Classification (NCBI taxonomy): domain Eukaryota; kingdom Metazoa; phylum Chordata; class Actinopteri; order Cyprinodontiformes; family Poeciliidae; genus Girardinus; species Girardinus metallicus. The sequence goes on along the minus strand of CAEGAE010014579.1, from coordinate 31,517 downwards.
GTAAGAACAACGTCCCACTCACTGTGCACCGGGGACAGATCCACTCCCCATTGGGAATCTCGGGCAGCGGAGGGTTCAGGCAGTGGATGTGGTACGACGACGGACACGAGTCGCAGCAGAGGAGCTCGCCTCCGTCTTTGCAAACCCGGCAGAACTCCATGTGATGGTCGTCCTCCTCCATCTCGCCCGTCTCGCCATTGTCCTCCTCTCCCTCTGAGGCGTCCTCTCTGGCTTCCCACTGGATGCCCTCCTTCTCCTATCGTTCAAGACAAAAAAAATCAGAATCAGTTCTGTGCAAATGCATTAAATTGTTTTATTAGCAGATAAGCTTACGCAGTGCGGGCAGCTCCAGGTGCCCTCTGGGGCCTTCTCCATGTCGGGGTCCAAACACACCATGTGGTACGCTCTGGGGCAGGTGTCACACAGGATGATCTCCCCTCCCTGCTGGCAAACCTCGCAGTAGTCCTGATGATCCGTCTCGTATCCATCGCCATCTTCCGTTTCTGATGGCAGGAATATGGTTCAATAAACTATTATATCATGAGGTCTGAATAAAAAAAGAAAACCAGCCACACTTTACAGATTTTTTCTTTTTTTTGCAAGATATATTTGAAAACCATCCATGCTATTCCTTCCACATCACAATAATGCAGAAATTTGTGTTAAGTGGTCATAAAAGCCCACTAAAACAGACTGAGGTTCTGGTTTCAAGGCTCTACTTCTAATCTTTGTTGTCAAAAGAAAACCAAAGAAATGAGTCACTTCTTCCACCTGAGTAGAGATTTCCTCCATACTCAACGACTGACAAGGAAGGTTTTCATCAGCAAAACACAACAATCTATTTCTATGTAGTTCCTTAACCAGAATCTTAATTGGAAACTTCTTTCAGGTATACTCCAGACACAAATAGCTTTAATTATAAACACTTTGCTGAAAATTGGGGCATCTAGTTCTGTGAAATCAAAATCTCAGCTGAAGTGAGAGGGGTTTCCACCCTGAAGCCACTACGTCACAGTTCAGAGTCTGACCTCTTTTCGTCGTCGATGTGAATACACCATCGATGTGACGTCTTTCGATTGCCGCTTCGATCTTGTGACGGCAGCGACAGAAGAGGCCTCGGCGGGCGACAACCCAGAAGATGTTGTACTTCTAAATATACTCGTATTCCACTGACTCAGCCACGATGACTAATGTGTTCATCTGCACGGCTCGTTTTTCTCAGCTCCGCATTCGCTCTCGAAGCTTTCCCTGAACCACTTATCATCTCCCTCTGCAAAGGGGCCATTAACCAGCTGGTTTAGATCCAGTTAATAATCCACTTTTTTAAAACATATATAGGAGAGCAGGGCGATAAATCAATTAAAATTATTTTTTTTTTGATTACTTAATTTTTGGAAAATTTGTTTTTTCCCCCACCAATACACTCCTTGGGTATCCATAGTCCTGAGTGATGTCAGCACGCCCAGGGCAGCCATCTTGTTTGACAAGCATTTCTTTTTTTGCAGCAACTATTTATTTGGACTTTGAAGTCAGGTCAACTCTACTACAAAATATAAAGTTTTTATGTGAATAAAGTCCTTATGTTACAAGAATAGACTCATAATAATGGGAGAAACATGTCATATTACAAAGCAGTCAAAATAACATGACAATAAAGTACTAATTTCACCAGAGTAAGGTCGTAATATTAGGAGACGGAGGTAGTAACTTTATGAGAATTTCAATACGAAAAACAACAAGAAATTATCCAAGCTTTTTTCTCATAATATTTAATTGTTCTTTATTCTGATAATATTATGACTATGTCCTTGTAATTAAACAAATTCTCGTAGTGCGGCTTTAATGCTCCGTTGTACAACTCATAAAATTAATTGTTGAAAAAAAAGCCACTTTTTGAAAATATTTTGCCATTTTTAATTTCTATTTTAGAAAAGAAAACAAGAAAAAAAAAATTGGATGTGTTATGAAAAAAAAACATGGAGATTTTATTTATTTTTGAAGGGCTGCACAGTGGCGCAGTTGGTAGAGCTGTTGCCTTGCAGCAAGAAGGTTCTGGGTTCGATTCACAGCCCAGGGTTTTTCTAGGTTAATTGGTCTCTCTAAATTCTCCCTAGGTGTGAGTGTGTGCGTGCATGGTTGTCTGTCTTTGTGTTGCCATGCAACAGACTGGCGACTTGTCCTGGGTGACCCCACCTCTCACCCGGAACATTAGCTGGAGAGGCACCAGCACCCCTCCTGACCCCTTGGATTTATTTTTGAAACCATTTTGCCCAGCCCTAATATGCAAAAATTATTGATAAAGAATGGGGGAAAAAAATCTAAGAAATACCCTTCTTCCTCTTGGGTTTGTTCTTGGAAAGCTTCTTCTTGCTGCGGCTGCTGCGGCTGTTCGAACCCTCTGAAATGGAGACGCTGTTGATGCTGCCATTCTCAAAGTCGCTGTCGACGTCAGGCTCGTCCTCCTCGCTCTGCACACACCAGAAACAAACGTTAAACGCTCAGCTTCATTAGGAGACTGTCCATACAAGCACCGCATGAGCAGAGCAGCAGTAAAGACGTGGAGCGTGTTTGTACCGAGGAGCGCTTCCTCTTGCTGTTGAAGCCTCCCAGCTTGATTTTCAAAGGAGCGACCTTCTTCGTCTTGGCATTATTATTCTTCTTCTCTTGTGGCTTTGGTGCTGGTTTGGATTTCTTGCGGGCGTTGGGACCTGCAGACCCAACAAACGAACAGAACAATCACCCAGAGTAATGAAACAGCCGTTTCCCTCGCCGCCGTCCCGGCAGCTGTACCTTTGCCCTCCTTGGTTTTGGCTTTGCGGAGAGGCGGCGCAGGCGTCTGCAGAGGCTCGGCCGGGGGCGCCGGGGGCTCGGCTGCAGGTGTGACCTCTGCCACCATGGTCTCCACAGCAGCTGGTATGTTAGCGGTAGCCAGCGCAGCATTCGCAGCTGCTGCTCCTCTCAGAGGGTTGTTTGTGCTGAACTCTCGCCACTTTGCCCCCAAAACCATCATCATCTTGGACACAGCGATCTTGGGATTCTTGGCTGCAATGAGTGGCCTGTAGAGGAGGAAAACTGAGTCTTAGCACCAAAAGTGCAGAAAAAAGAACAGTTACAGAGGAAACATGGGATGTTTCTGTGAAAAACATTTACAAATAATACATGCACATGTGAGGGCTTCCAGAGCAATTGGTTCAGTATTATGGGTAAGCTAAGGCCAGAACAGACCTGACAAACTGGCTGAAGGCCTTGTAGTTGGTCAGGGATCTGTAATCCCCCTCGGTGAACACGTGGTCAATGTCCTCCATTCCCCAGTCATCCAGCAGCTGAGATGATGACTTTGGTTCCTGCAGCAAATAAGAAAAAATAATAATATAAAAAAAAATAAAACAAAGTCTGATGCACAAGTGAAAAACGTTGAATTCAACAAAATTGTGTTTATTTTGACTAAAAGTTGTAATGTAGTTATATTTTTACTAATATTTGCTAAAAGTTTATATCCAACATAAAAAGTTATAAAACTACAAGCAATTTTGCTTTATTTAGAAGACGATTGATCTCCTAAATAAAGATGATCAGTCGTCTAAATTTTGTGCACCACAAAATGCAGCTTTTATACCTTCATTTTCTATCAGCAGGAGTCTCTTCCTGTGAGGTTTGAGACCTTTTTTTTACCTCAAGTGGTCTAAAAATGTTATGCTTCACATAGCTTGTGTTGCATGTAAAATAATAGGGCCTTTTTGCGACGACCGAATCTGCTCCACCAGAACCAATTTGCATGTAAGAGAGTTACAAGTGACGAAGTGAAGAGCCTCTAAAATTAGCATCCAGCAAGCAAGTAATTGACGCAAACCGACTTGTTTTTCAGCGCAACTGCACTAAATTGCTTAGTGATATGTGCACCATTTTAGAAACTCTATTGATTTGGTGGTTATCTGGAACAGTCTGTTTTTTTTACTGTCTGTCGTTTAAAAAGTGCATGTGTGTGCATATAGCGCATATTAGGTGCAGATATAGATACAACAATCAATCGGCCAGACATCATCGGCCAATTTTCCCTGGATGGGTTCTGATCAGTGATCCACAGGTCAAATATTGATCCCCGTGCCCCCCTCATTCATTAAATGTTTAAAAACCATGAGCTCCCACCATTTTCAATCTAACTGGGATAATGGGCTCTGAAAATAAAATCCAAATCAGAAGATCAGATGGAAGAAAAGAAAAGTTTGATCAGTGCATTTCTAGTCCAAATCTTTGTTTCTTCAGTTCAAACTACAATTCTTAACACGAGGAAGTAACAGGAAGTTGAACTACAACACAAAGTAAGTAATACCTGTATCAGTTATTGTACAGCTAAGTAAACTGTTATATCTTGAACACAAGTTAAAATCAAGGCCTGCAAATGAACTGTTAAAAAAAAAAAAACAGAAAACAAAAAGAATATACATTATTAAGTTTTTTTCTCCACTAAACTTTCCACCACATCTCATCCTTCACAAAAATCCCAAATTGCCTTGATGGAATCTAAATGGTTCTTTTTAATGTTGATAAATAGACTATTTTTTTTTTTTTTTTTTTGCTCATTTGGGTCTCCCTGAAGTTTAATGGCTGAAGAACAAAGAGGTTCATCTCAGGCAGCACAAGTAGCAGAAAAAGATTAAGATAATGCACTGCACGTTCCACCCCCAGCTGCCTTTGATCAAGGCTGCCTGTGCAGCCCTCTGTCTTGTATGGCAGGGCTGCGGCGCGGAACGAGGGCGGCTCTGCTAAGCAATCAAAATGTGTTTATCTAACCAAAAAAAAAAAAAAAAAAAGAAAAGAAAAAAAAAAGGGTCAAGAATGTATGGTAGTGCTAAAGCTAGGGTTGCCATGGTAACAGCACATTATATCATATGTATATCTCACAGAGCAATACTAGACGTACACATACACACACTTACACCCCCCCCCACCATTCCCACCTCCTCCTTTTGCATAACTGCCATTAACAAGAAGGCCCCCTATTGGCCGCCAGGTTCTAAATCCACCAGACTGTTCTTTGTTCAAGCGTCGCTCATTTCACATGTGTTTGTCACACCGCAGGACTCCATTACAGGTACACAGGCAGAAGGTGCTCATCATGGAACCCGCAGAGGGCAGGTAGAACAGCTATTCACCAACAGAAGACCGCCTCTTAGAAACACTGATGCTTGACATTTCTAGTTCTTAAAAAGAAAATACATCAATTTAAAAACAAACAAACAAACAAACAAAAGAAAAACAACAAATGATGAGGTTGACCTCGACAAAGCTACATCAGCATAGCTGTTATGTCAATGCATACCGTGAAAGAAGTGTTCCAGTACCTGGGGCGTGTTTTAAATGATCATGGTGCGTTTTTGCACAGCTTTGATGGAAACTTCTTTAAAGAAAATGTCTGTAATTTATCACAATGTGGTCAATTTTCCTTTGCCCAGGAGTCAATAAAGAACAACTGATTATGACACAAACAAGCATAAGAAGGGATCAGAAACACTGTGCCATGAGAAAGTGTTTCCCCTCTTCCAGATTTCTTCCTCTTTTGCTTTTTGTCACACTTGGATATTTCACATCATCAAAAATCTATTTAATACCAGCCACAGATGATCTGAGTAAATACAAAACAGTTTTCATTTACTAATCAGCACAAAAACAGAACTGACCTTCTATTGCATGACAACATAACTCCTCCCTCTTTAAATCATAAATTAACCATCATTATTCAATATTCACACTTTTTCCTTCACAAGCCACACCCAACGCTGATTACTGCCTAAGTGGTAGAATCAAGAAATCCCATAAAGAGAATTTCATCTGACATTTATAGGACATTACAGGGTCCCCACCACTCCCTCTGGGCTTTAGTATAACAGGCAATACAATTAGTAATTAGAATTGGGCATCAAGGGCAGGAATCAACATAATTAACCTAATATTCTTGATATGAAGAGTGTGAATACCTAACACTTGAAATATAGCACCCTTTTGGATTTGCAATAATGACTGAGATTAAACTAGAAACTGTTACATAGATATTTCCAAGGCTTTGTGACACCAGCAAACTACCTTCTCCAAATAGGAAAAAAAAAGTAAGGAACAGCAGTGAACCTTCCCAGGAGTGGCCAGCCTACATAATCAGTAGTGAATCAAAACAAAAAAACAAAAAAAAAAAAAAACATCTGAAGCATGCATACCGCATTTTCCTCAGTCAAGGTCAGTGGTCATGATTCTACAAAAAGAAAGGCTGTGCAGACATTGCAACTTCATGGAAGAGCTACTGCTGGTCTAAAAGATCCCAGAAACCCACTTTACACTCACCAAAAAGAATCTTAATGATTCCCGAGACTTTTGGGAAAATGTCCCTGAGACAACTGAAGGGTCCAGTGGTGTCTGGTGTAAAAATAACACCATTTCAACAACTGACAGCTTTCCAGCAGTTAAACATGGCGGTGGCAGTGTGATGGCAGGGCACTTCAGGATGTAAATAATTTCTATACTCTACCAGAAGAGCAGACTTTTCTACCCTAATCACAAACATATTGAGGTTACACTGATGGACAATGATGCTTAGCAAACCAGCAAGTCTGATTAAGATGCTGGGAAGTTACTAGAAACAGACTTTTTATGCTAAAAAATTCATCAGTGAACCTAAATCTAAACACTTCTGAGGGGGAAAGTAGGTCAATAATGCTTCATAGCACAGCATGTGCAGGACTGACTGCCAGTTATCACAAACTATACTTGACCAGGTTGGTGGTATAAATAGATTTTTCTTAAGGCATGAAATCATCATTTGAACAACTAAATGTATAATAACTCAGGGTATGTTTTATGTGACATTAAAATTTGTTTAATGAGTTGAAACATTTAAGTGTTACACTTTTTCTCAGCACTGTACTTCCTGGTCATTCTTGAAACATGCATTTGTTTTTAAATCTACTTGAAATACCAAAGTTGTTCCTTACCGAGTCATCATCGTCATCGTCGTCATCCTCCTCTGGCTCTGGTTCTTTCCTTTTGGAACTCCTTTCGGGAACACTGTTCCTCTTCTTCTCTTTGCCACCGCTGCCTTTCTTCTTCTTCTTGCGTCCTGGAGTGTAGTCGCTGCCCTCGCTCTCGGAGCGCTGGGCCGAGCCAGTATCCTCTACGTCTTCCACTCCACCCATGTCCATGGGTTCTGGGGAGCTGATCGTCAACTCCTTGGACAAGAAGGAAACAGACAGGGCTCAGCAAACCCAGGAAAATACGTGGAGTCAACAACCTCACAGTAAAATATAACTGCTTTCCTGTGGCTGCTTACCTCTCTGCGTGACCGCCTCTTGCTGCCCTTGCTCTCCCGGCTCTTCTTGGCCTTTTTCTTCTTCTTCTTCACCTTCGGAGACTCATTCTCCGAGATCTCCTCTTCCTCATCATCTGCAAATCAGGCCAGCGGACACACGCCACGTTTAGGATGCACGCCCACAAACAGCATGTCAGCACATTCAGACTGCGTGATCGTTATTTAACAGTGGGCTCTGAAGATAGAATGCCTATCTGTGAACCATCTGATGAAAACCGTGCACAGGTTTGATGAACCTGCTTACTGAAACAAACAATATGGTGGTAAATGGCAGTTTTTATCTTGTGGAGAGAAAATACAAGTAGGTGTAAGGTGAACTGTTACATGAAAGCAATTAATTGCATTTGAATGAGCCTCATCTGGTAAAATGTCTAATCTTCTAATGGCTGTAATTAGCCGCTTTGGAGAAAGTTTCCACCCAGGAAAGTCCAGTTGTTCATCTATTGAACCACGACAGCAGATTACCCAAGTATGAACAGATGAATTTACAGCAGGTAAATCAGAAGATAAGCTAGCATTCCAAGTCCATGTCCTCTTTTCAATGTGCTTAGAGTGGAAAAAAGCAAAACACTAATTGACACTGAATTGGTCACTATGATGTATCTACAGGCCAAATAACATATGATCTTAATGATGCTAAGAGTTTATTAATGTAATTTGCAGTAATTTTAAAATGAATGAGAAGCTACAGTTAAAAACATTTAAGAAGATGTTTTTTTATTTTTTGGCTCAATGGAATTCAAGGCCTGATTTATGACTCCTGACATTTGCTCACCAACATCTGGCAGCAAATAGAACGATGCATAAAAAAATACATAAGTTTTAAAAATGTTTTTTTGAATGTCTACTACTTTAGGAAAATTCAAGCACTTTAGATGTTTAAGTATTACCCAACATTCAGAAACCTAAACAATTGACCCCAAAACTGATTACAAAAGTTACATATTAACTCACCAACCCGTTTTCTATATTTACTTAATCCTGCAGAAGATCGTAGGGGTGCAAAAATTTACACCTCAGTACAATTTACAATCACAGATTAACCGTACATGATTTTAGTTGGTGGAAGGACACCACACTGCCTAGAAAAAACATGGGAATAACATAAGAGGTAATAGAGATTTAGAAGAAGTGTGTTACAACTCCAACCTGCTTTGACAACAATGTAAAGAGTTTCAGTTGTAAAATATTGACTGCTATCATAGAGAACTGTTGACTTATTATTTCTGTGAATAATATCTACCAGGGGAAGGTTGATAACCTATATTTACAAAAAATAAGAAAATGAACTAGTCCATACTGGGATAAGAGCCTACATAGCTGTAGATGGGATATTTCTAAAATAACTTCCAAAATATTTCTAAAAATATTATACAAATAATTAAATTTGTGAGATTTTACCATGGTGAGAACTCAGGTAGGAACAAGCAATTTTTCATTGTTATTGTCACAACTTCATAACTGTATCAAAACTATAAACTTTAACTATTTTGGGATCAGTGTGACTGCATTTCATTAGGAACATTAATTTTAATTAATTAGGGCAATTAGTTTTATGTGTATAAAACTAATTGCCCTAGTACACACCCATCCTTCTTATACAGCATAGAATTTAAAACAGCAAAATTGATCAAAACCAAAATCTACAAGCCAGACTCCAAGTAAAAATGGAAATCGGTATAGGTAGGTAAAAGTCTAATCGGTGCATCCCTACCGGCCAGAGACCAATCAGATGCCTTGAATTTCTCTACAACTACAGACTCTTTCTTACAAGCAAGAATATAAACACAAATGATTTATTTCCGCAAAAGTTTTAGTTTGATAATCCACTATCATATGGTTTCATACTAAAACGTGTTATCCGCTGTCGACTTCACCAGGTGAAGCTGATCTAAGAGACTATTTGTTCTCCAAGGTTCCGCTGTGTATGCTGCGTCCGCTTGCTGAAATCCAGCCGTAAACAACGCACGGCACAATTTAAACAAGCAATGTATAAGCTAGACCGAGTAATTTGTGTTCAATATATGGGAAAAAAGTGGATTTATGTCTGTTATTTTTCGTACTTTTCCTTCCACAGTTAAACTGAAGGCGCCGGCTACGAGGAGGGGAGCGCTACCGAACGTCATCCACCAGCTTCCAAGCTAACTGGCTGCCTCCATATTGTCATCGACACGTAAAAAATACCGGTAGCTGGCTAATGTTAGGCCCCGGGAACATGCCGGTTTTTCAGCGTGACAGCACAACAGTGCATCCATCAGCTTTACAACCTCCGACTACGGTTGGGGTAAAACATTTTGAGTTCTTTAAAACTTGTTTGTCTCCCTGTTTGCTAATGGAAGCTACGCAGTAGTTAGCCGCATGAACGAGCTAACACTAAGCTAACGCAGCATGATTGATGCGAACGTCAAAAACACACAAGCAGCGTGAACATTAGCGGCTAACAAATGAGCCTCATCTTACCTTGCATTAGGCGGTCGTCGGCGGCTCCATAATCGTCTCTGTCATCTTCACTTCCAGACATAGCGGACAGCAGGAAACTTTCTTCTATTGAGTTAGCCAATAGTTTAGCTAACTAAATGAAAGTTATTGTTGGTGGATAATCCAGAGTTCGGACCCAGTATGAAGTCTGTCCAAATCGTAGCCGGGCCAGGTTTAACAGGGCAGAAAATAAGAGCATAAAAGAAAGCGGAAGTGAAATATCAGGACAAACAAGCACCCGGTAAAACATAGAAGGACATCAACACTCAGCACATGGGACAATAAACCCAACTTTATCCGCCTGCGAAGTTCACATATTTCTATCTCCTCCTTTCACTCCATCTCTGCGTTCAGCTTACACTATGGTTACTATCCGTCCCATTAGCATGCGTGCTAGCCGGAGCTGAACCGGTTGGTCAGATTTAAGACTCGAAACGGAACCGATTCGCTTCACATACTGATATATATCCAGAAAATCCCCTTGTGTGACAACCCGAGCCTACTTCACCCTCAATCAAGTCAATTCACAGACCCAGAAACTGACATACTCACAACTTCAAGCTTCCAAAAAACAGTAACTCCACGCTCAGTTTGCAACTGATTGACCACTTGGATGCTTTTTTATTCCAGATGGTAGCGGTGTATATATAATTTAAATATATTTCCGTATTTTTGGTGGCAGCGTGTGCGCACGACGCCGTCTCCTCTTTCTCTTCCTCGCGCGCACACACACAAAGAGATCAGGGGGCAGGCATCCCATAATATTCCCCGCACACACATGCACACTCATACATATACGCGCACATTTCACTCACCCCTCCCCCACTCTGCATAGTTACCTTGCAACGTACAGACCATAATAGTCAACTCACCCCCTCCCTCTTCTACAGTCTCTTCCCCATTCCTCTATGCACATCACCCCCCCCCCACACACACACACCTCCACCCCTCTTAGCAACCATGATCACTATGGAAACGCTCATCCCCCGCCCTCTTCTGTGTGGCATCCCATAATAGTAATGAGCGCAGTCACTGACATCCCACAATAAGCATAACTCCAAAAAGAGAGAGATAGGAGAAAGGAGGGGGGGAAAGGAAAATGCGCTCACATGGCAACTGTGTGTGCCACATGACTGCTCAACTTGAGAGTGCATGTTTGCATGTATGCGCAGACTTAGGGGTATGAGCGTGGCTCCTAAAGATTACGCACCGGGTGCAGAAGCGATGCAAACCTGGTACCCACCATTAGAAAACTTGGGGGGCCACAAAATGTGGGAGTGACCCCAATATAACCCCAAAATGAGGCCTTATGAGCTCAAGCATACGTTACTCAGCATGACGGCAACTGTATGGCTAAGTTTGCACACAAATGCCGGGAAACTTGGCAGTAAAAACTTTGTGAGTAGGTTGGTGCGAAATTAAGAAGCCGGCCTCGTCCTTCCAGTTGGGGCAACAGTTGGAGGTCACAGGGGTGAAGCTGCAGTCAAAGCCTTTATGTCTGCAGTTGGAAGTATCCCTCAATACTCTTTGGAGAAAGCCCAGAAGTGCAAGCGCCAAGTCAACAGCTGAGTTAAGCTGTCTGCACGCATACACATGCTGGCTTGCTCCACAGGCTGCGATGAAATGCATTGCAGTCAATGGTGGGAAAAACGTCTGGGTCCTAGACAGCTTTTTTCCCACCGTTGACTGAATGCATTACATTTAGACTGAGGGGCAAACTGCAGAATTCCCTGTGCTAAGCGGGGTAGAGAGATGCTTCAGAATGATGGCTCGACACATGGGGAATTAGTTGTGTATATGACTGCTATTGGGAAGCTGCCTTTGGACCCTGGGGAGGATCAGAATTAGTTATGCACTGTTATTGTTGGACTCTGGGACAAGTTTGCTCTGCAGATGCTGTTTCAATTGTTTAAAAGATAACAGAACAAACGTGAAGGGCATTATTTGCAGCCATGTGCAAGAACCTATAGACACTAGTGTAGCCTACTGAACAGTTCTCCTAGCTTTCAGAGTCTTACGGAAACTGAAAAGATGTGCAATGTTTGAAATGTTTTCCCTTGGAGTTTTTGCAGCACAGTTGAAAATGATGAGTTGACCTTCGATATATAGTGCTAATGGTACTATATCAATGGCGATGACGACTTTTTTAATGATAGTGCAAAATTACTCTCAAAATCTTCTATTTGATATTGTCTTTGCAAAATGTTAGATTATTTAGTGCTCTATTCAGTTCCATAGAGGGAAATTTTAAGAACTATTCCCTTTATGTTTTAACAGTTCAACCAAGTTTAAAAGTTTTGGTGTTGTCCAACTCTTGTGTGGACATCACTTATTATATATATATATATACATACGTATATATAATTTAATTTAGGATTAAACAGATCAATAAATTAAAGAACTCTGTAGAAGTGAGTTTCCTTTTCCTCTGTAGTTTGATGTTATTCTGTCTATTCTTAAAGCTTTTTGAACAGAGTGTGGAAAAGCATTGTGCCACATATTTAGTTGCGTAATGATGCAATGCTCTGAGCGCACCAGACAGGGTTCCAACACATTTTAATGAAAGAATTACAACCTTTTCCAGACTGATTCAGAGTTCTCAACCATTTTTTACCATACGTTTAATTCTGTTCATTGACAATGGCAGACATTGCTACAGAGGTAAAACAATATATACAGAATATGCAAAAACAGGACTGAAAATTCCATAATCTTTTCTTACTAGATTAAAACCTTTAGTGTATTTGTTTACTTAGCCTTAGTTCATTTTTCTCCCTTTTCTGAACATTTGTTTCACAACATATTTATGCTCACCAAGAGGTTTGCAGCCCACAAAAGTCTGCAAGTCTCTTAGATAAGTTTCCACTATGATACTGCATATAATGAATGGCTAAAATTATTAAATATACTTGTGGTGTTACAAAAACACGGCCCTGTGTAGTAGCTCAACTGACAACCCACTATGTGAGATGGCTATATGTTTATTTGCATGTAAGGCGGGTAACCAAGATCTAGTCATTCAGGACAGATTTTAATGCCAGGTGTGAATGGTCTGACTAAGCACGGTCTACTTTTGTCTGAATCAGCCAGCATGCATTTTAATGCCAGGTCTAGGTCACAGTGTCTCTCTGTTCAGTCCATGAAGTACTTGAGAACTGTCCAGGGTGCAAGTCGCCTCTCACTCATAGATCTGACCAGGGACCACCCAGAACAGGATAAGTTTGTAAATCACTGATTTGCAGCTTGAAACATTATGGTATTTACTAATAATATGAATACTATTATTTACTAATAATATTTACTAAAATGTTCCAAATTTTCTGATTTGGAACATTTGGGGTATGATCTTTGCTTGGTGGTGGATGTAGTTCTCTAGGCAGTTTTAAACCATGATCTTAAGTGCACACTGCATTGGTTAGCAGCCAAGTGTGAAGTAGACAGGACAGTAGTTGGCTAGTCTGCTAATGCCCCGTTTATGGCCCCTGTTTTGACGGTATGATGGAGCTGGTGGAAAAGACAGATTGGGGCCTTGTCTGCCATAACGTGGTCATTACTGTGGTCTGATAACTGAAAGTTGCAAATTACTATTCCTTTTGCGTTCTGACATTTGTGTATGGTCATGTGATATGGATTATGCCCAAAAGAATGAGATCTCATCCTATCATTGGGTGTCTGGGCTCTCCCTTAGCGATAGGGTAAAGACTTTGGAGCAGCTGCTGCGGCTGCTCCTCTTGAAAAAGAGTCAACAGAGGGTTTAGCCATGTGATAAGGATGTCTCATATGGACATTGCTTTAAAGGTTTTCTAAGCATGTTTCAATGGGAATAGACACTAGGACTGACCCACAATTCGGAGGAGGGACCATAATTCTCTTCTAGCCTGGGAATACTTTGGGTTCTCCAAAATGAGATGTAGAGTGTCACTGGGGAGAGGCATGTCCCGGTTTCCATCCTAGTCCTGTAACCTGATCTCGGATAAGCAGAAGAGTGACTGGATGAAGCACTTGAAGTAAAAAAAAAAAAATTGCAGCTGATTCCACATCTTTTAAGCTAAAGACTCACTTCACAAACTGAAAGACCTCTTCTTTAAGTCTATCGAATCATGATATACTACTTTAGACCAAAACCCTAAGCAGGAATATCCATGTTTGTTGTTTTATTACACTTTAATCTGTTGAGGTAGAAAAGCAGGTTTATTTTACAGAAAAAACTGGTTGATGGTTGAGCAGAATTAATCATGAAGTCACAATCCACTCAGTTGTTACCATCTAGTTTTCCCCAAAACATTCGTATGATTATGAGCCTGTTTTACTGTCTAGAGGTATCCATTGACCTTTAACCCTCACCAAGCTATCTGCCCTGGCTGTTGTTGCAGGTCTTCCACTCTCTTTTTTGCTCGTCCTCAGCATCCTGACTCAGCAAACCTTCATCTGTAATTTTCATTTTCTTTGTCCTCATCGTTCTTTTCTTTCACCTAAACACAAATGACATAGAAAAATATTTAAAAATAACTTTTCACCTTTTCTTTTCTTTGACCAACTGTTTTTTTGTAGCCCTTGCTTATCAGCGTACCTCCTCCCCCACATGTCTCATTTTCTTGACTATAGACAAAGTGTTCATGGTTGAATTTGGAAAGAAATGGGGGTAGGGTGGGTGGGGCTGGGTGCTGGTGGGGTGGAGGGTAACATCCCATAATCACCAATCAGAAGAATACCAGGGGTAGTTGTCATAGAAACCTTGCACATACCTCTTGATATCCCTCCCCACCCCCGCCTCTTTGCTTGCAGAATTGCATATCTCATAATGATAATAATATCATTTCTGAGGCAAAAAGAGAAAAAAGGAGGAGGTGGAGGGGGTGGGGGCGGGGGGACTGCAGACCATAATAGTGCTCCTGTGCTTCTAGTTGCCATGGAGATAAGCATAAGGGTGGCAGCGGTGGCAGAGGGAGGAGAGTCACAGGCAGGGTCAGATTACCATGTAACTCAAAATGCATGCCATTATATTTCTTGACTGCCCCACCAGCCTGACCCTCGCTGTGTCTTGCTCCACCTATCCTCCCCTGCAGCCCACGCTCTGAAGCCACAAAAAAGTGCAAATAGATTTGATAAGCCCCAACATGTCTGGTATATCAGATAGCATGCATCACTAGAAGAAAGACAGACCAAGAAAACAGAAACAAATAATAAAATGGGTACATTGTGATTGTCTGAATGCGCCAAAAGACTCAGCACTGCCACTTTGCCAATTATGACCTGTGACTGTTTCATCTTGCTGTCTTTCTGTTTCTCCAGCCATCCCTTGGTTGCAGGTTTCTGTCAATCATCAGTTGGATGATTGACAGAAAAATAATGATTATATTGCAACATGATGTTGCTGGAGTTGCCTTATTATTATTGTTATTGCTTTGGTCACAACCACTCTAAACTTACATTTGTTGAATCTTCTAGGAGTCATAAAGTAAATTTTTTAAATTTAATTGCAAAAATCTAATTTTGGTGCAAAGTTGTTTATCCTACTTTGCACCATCAATAACCATCAAGCATATTGAAACAACTTTTTGAAAACAATGTCATACTTCTAAGTAAATAGTTTACCGAATTAAAGCCGCGGGTATTTTGGGATATGCTGCTACCAACCCTGCACATTTCTTTATTAATTCTCAAGCTCAGTCAGATTGGTAAAAGAAGTTCTGTGAGCAGCAATTTTCACAACTTTGACTAGGACATTCTCACACAAAAGTATATGTTAGAAATGAACCTAAACTTAAACCTATCACATTCACATTATGGTGAGAAAGTCACATCATGACACAACATTTCTTTCTGCTATATTCAAAAAGGAGCATAGGCACTTCTATAGGTAGAAGTATAACCTCATGTGTTCCAACCTCATTACAACTTCAATAAGATAACTAATATTTAACCACTGATGCAGTTTAGTTTTTCAATTGCAAAGATGGAAAAAAAGAATATATGGCAAAATAGCAAAAAGACAAAACAGTAATGTAATTGTAGCATTCTTCACAATTCCATTGCACCTTTGCAACCTCTAACAGATTTTCTAGCGGCTTTCCCCAGAATTTACTGTTGCTCCATCCATTTTGACATCAACTCTAATCTGATTCTTTGTCTTGCTTGTGTTTAGAGTGATTCACAAATGTTAGTTTTCTGTGACACACGTTTTGAAAATAGACTAAAAAGTTCAGCTTTGGAGTTGTGACATACTCTCTTCCATTTGCAGGTGATGAATTGAACATTGCTCTGTAAGATATTCAAAGATTAGAATGTTTTTTTAACCCATCCTCCTCTGCTTTGACTTCGCTTTCTCCTGGATCTCAAGGAGAGTTCTGCGTCTTCATGATACTGTTTGTTTTCTAAAATTCTCTGAGGCTTTCATAGAATCACAACATTTATACTGACAGTAAATTACACACAGTTGGACTTTATTTACTAATTAAGTGACTTTTGAAGGCAATTGGTTGTGTGGATTTTTAGGAGTATCAGAGCAGGGCTGAATGCAAATGCACATCAGAAGATTTTCAGTTGTGAAAATTTTTGAAAGCTAGGAATCATTATCCTTTTCTTTGAGAGATATTTTTCAGTTTCATATAAAATGCCTTCAGGTAATGTGCTTGTAATATGACAAAATCTGAACTGTTTCAAAGGGTATGAATACTTTTGTAAGGTACTCTACCAACTAACAAAACTACCTGCTGTTAAATGAACCTATTTGACAGCCAGCTAAAGTTAAATTAGCTAATTTGAAGTGGAAAGTCTGCAGAAGCTGGGATTCTAAACAAGACCAATCCCTGCATATTAAGATGCATTGCTCCATCTCTGCCTCAGTCATTTACATTACAGAGGACAGGGGGTGTATTGTACTTGCTGTGCTGCTGAGATAGTTTGCGAGAGAAGTTTTTTGATTAATTCTCGCCACCAATCTGCCTTTGTGCTGCTTTCTCTCTCAGCCACACTACCTTGTTGTATTTGCAGATAGATATTACTTCTCCCTACATACACAGTCTGTGCACGTCTGGCTGCGATGTTGACGCACATGTGGAGGGGTGTGGAGGGAGCCACCGCACACAAAAACAGGCCTAGGCCAGACCATAACGCCCCCTCCCCCCAGCCGACAACATAGACATCCCATAATATGCTTTTTGCCTGCCCCCCCATCACCACTTCCTCCTCCTCCTTTCTTCATCGCTTGGCCTGTAGCTCCATAATAATCACTAATTCCCCTCCTTGTTTCCCCCCCCCCCCCCTTCCTCCGCCATCGTCACCATCATCACTTCCTGTCTCATAGCTTCTTCAAGTGCAGAGTACAGTATCTCTCCCCAAGCAGCAGCCACTTACAGGGGCTCAAAATACCCAGGTTTACAATCTCTGACGTCTTCTTTGCACGACGTCAGGACAGGGTTTTCTCTCACACTGCTCCCTCCCACAGCCAAACAATGCAACAAACCGTTACAGAAACAAAATGCACCAGATACCACTTACTGATTTGGTCCAAACGGGAACAGGACAAAAAGTAATTAAGCTGGTCTCCTATTGTTAAAAGCTGCCACACTGAAAGACAAACCTGCTATATGGAGGGTCTACATTAGCATGTATTACGCATGTGGTTCCCAAAGTAAAATATAGAACATGTCATTTTCTATTTTTATAATGGCATCAGTGAATAAAACCAGGAATGATTACTTTGAGAAATTGCTTTTATGAGTTAAAATGTTTGCTGTATGAGAAATGTTGGAGGCCTGTCATGGAAGGGCACTTCAGAATTAGTCTTATTGGCCAAGATTACATGCACAATTTGACTTCAAAATGTACAGACAAAGTATAAATGTATAAATATTAGAATAAACGCTTTTAGCCTTTATTTGCAGCATGTACATGTATGTGTGTATGTAGCCACGAAAAATATAAAAGAAAGACTTGTTGTGGTGGTGCAAATACGTTTATTTTGTTTCTCAGCAGAGTAGTACTCAGGCTATAAGTTGTTCATTGTTCATTGACAATCTGGGGAAATAAACTGTCTCTGCGACGTGTGATTTTTGCAAATAGGGCTCTGTAGCGAAAACCTGAAGGTGAAAGTCTAAACAGTTTGTGTCCAGGGTGTGAGGGTTCAGCAGATATGTTAGCTACCCTTTTCCTGGCCTCTACAAGTCCTGGATGTAGGGAAGGTCATCCCAGAAGATCCTCTCTGCAGACCTAATAGTTTGTTGTAGTGTGGAATAATCCTGTGACCACAAGACAAAGTGAGCAATGGAAGTGGCAGACATTGTCCTCATCCTCAATCAGGATGGTGAAGAGAGCCAGCCAGTTCACTCTCTGTCTGTAGGCAGAATTGTTGTTGTGCTTGATCAGACCAGTGAGAGTGGTGTCATCCTCAAACTGCAGAAGCTTCACAGATGGCCCACTGAGATGCTGTCATTTGTGTACAGAGAGGAGAGGAGTGGGAAAAGAACACACCCCGAAAAGCACCGGAGCTAATAATTCTTGTGTATGTGAAGAAACTGGTGATCTACTGACAGGAGGAAGGTGGCACTGTGAGCTGGGCGAACCTCTGGTGAAGGATATTTGGATTGATGTTGAAGGCTGAGCTGAACTCCACAAACAGGATCCTGGGTTACTTATCTGAATAGTGAAAGTGATGCATGATGAGGTGTAGTCCCTGTTGACTGCATCATCTGCCAACCTATTTGCCCGGTAAGAAAACTGCAGAGAGTTCAGATGGGTACCCATGACATCCTTCAGACGCTTTAAAATCAGTCAGCCAAAAGACTTCATGACCACAAATCTGTGGTCATTTAATTGTGCTACGGTGCCTTTCTTTGGGACCTGGGAGCTTTAAACAAGAATCAGTGCTTCACTTTGGCATGTGTCAAAAATGTGCAGCTCTTAATTTACTATATGCTTACTGGGCAAGGAAATGTAAACCTTTATTGTTTTTGTGATGTACACCAATCAGGCATAATATTATGACCATTGAGAGTTGCAGTGAATAACACTGATATTCTCACCATGGCAACTGCGAGTAGGTTGCATGTATTAAGCAGCAAATAAACTTTTTTTCCTCAGAGTTGATGTGTTGGAACTACTGAATATGGGTAAGAGCAAGGATTTGTAGGAGTTTAATAAAGGTCAAATGGTAATGACAAGACAACTCGGTCATATCATCTCCAAAACTCTAACTGTTGTGAGGTCTTGGTCGGCAGTGAAAGGTATCAGTCAGAAATAGTCCAAGAAAGGAACGGGGAAAATTTGTGACATGGTCATAGCTTTCTGAGACTCAGAGAAACACATAGGGAGTGAGGGTTGGCTGATGTGATCCAATCTAACACAAGAACTACTATAGGCGAAATTGCTGAAGAAGTTAGATATGGTCCTTTTTATTATTTTTCATCACATGAATGGCCAGGTGGTTGTATGCTTTGGGCCATGCTGCTAGGAAACTTAGGCCCTTTAACCAAAGCAAATGCTGCTGAGAAACACATGCTGCAAACCTTGTACTCGATGTCATGGAAATGGTACTCCCTGCTGGATTTAGCCTCTTTTGGTATGATACTGTAGCAAAGTAAAAACAGTTCAGGACTGATTAGAGCATTGTTTTGCTGGTAAAGTGACAATCATTTTGACTTTAATCTAGCATTACATTATAAAGTCCTTTTCAATTGTCTTTCAGTTTCATTAAGGTTTGCAGGAATGTCTTCAAACTTTACTACCACTGCTGCAGTTGTAAAAAACTAAATTGTCTTTAAAAATCAGTTTGAAAACCAATTGTAGTTCATAAAGCAACAATAGTCTCATTTGGTCATATACCATAATCTACTGCAGTTACTGTAGATAAAATGACCTATTGAACCTTTCTTTGAATAATGGGATTCATTCCAACCTGAGATTTAATACTTTTATTTTGGGAGGGTACCTCATATGAACTTCATTATATAAAATATTAAATGAGATTTTCCTTTTCTGATTTTTCAGATGTCTTCATGCTAATTTTCCAGTTGTTAGTTCC
This sequence comes from Girardinus metallicus, assembly GCA_903067095.1. Lineage (NCBI taxonomy): Eukaryota > Metazoa > Chordata > Actinopteri > Cyprinodontiformes > Poeciliidae > Girardinus > Girardinus metallicus. Next base: position 11,664 of record CAEGAE010014579.1, on the reverse strand, counting down.
TGATTCATCTTTGTTTTACTACAATGTTTACAAAAGATAAAATCTTATGTCAAGCTGTGCATGAGATACAAATGTAACAGGTCACATGAGACTAAATGATGTGTTTTGAGCATTATCAAAAAGTAGAAGTCATGGATCAAGGTCATACAGAACTGCACATACTGATTGGTGAGCAGATCAATGTCTGAGTGGCTGTATAGGGGATTACACAGGCTTAGAGGAGGTACACCACCTGAAAAGCAGATCAGTGTTAAACATAGTGTTATGTGATATAGACAGGTTTCCTCAGTCCAGTTCAGGTATATTATTTTTTTAAATTAGATTTTTTGTCATATCTGCACACAATGACAGCAAGGTTGGACAACACGGGTAAAATATTTTTTTCAAATCCAAGAATTCTGGAATCCTGAAGTGCTCTTCCAATATCATCTGGTACATGGTTTAAGAAAAAAAAAAATCCTTTAACCAGCTGGCTTTAAAGACACCATATAAAATGTTTATTGCTTCTTCTACCTCCTCACCGTTAAGGCAGAAGAAACAGCTGTAAACAGCAAAGCCTGATGAAAGCAGAACTCCTTTATGTACGTCTTTAATAGTTAGACTGTCAAAATGACCAGATCTTAGCATTTATAATTCTTGAAACTTTTTGGACAATTATGTGTGAAATGACAGCCCCTATTTTTGCATTTTTTGTGAAGGCTAAAAATGAAAAACATGCACATTTCAAAAATCTTGTCCTTAAGAGTCATGTTAGGGATTCCTTCAGGTAATACTTCAATTTCAACAAATATTTTTTCCTAGTTTAGTTTAACAGATTTTCTAAAACAAAAAGAGCATTTTATGTATAATTTAGCTTGGTAAAGCAATAATAGAAATGATCTCAATCTTACTTCCATGTCAAACTATGTGGCTTTGTCAGTATAAATAAAAATAATCCAATTACCAAGGCATAATTTTTCACTGAAAATGTTACTAAAATCTATAATTTAATATCACAAAAAAAATAAAAATCCCAGCAGTATAAATGTGATGCGACACAGAAAATTGTTTCCTCTTGGTGTCTTCAAAATGGGAAAGAACATTGTGGCCTACAGACTGGATGCTCACACATGGAATGGTTACAAGGAAACAGCCACTCCCTCAACCTTGCTCATATTGACTACAACTAAAAGAATATTTAAAAGCTTGAAACAACTAAAACTGTAACAAAGCTTATCTTGCAACTATGCTTAGGAAAGTGATATAGAAAATGCAAGAATTTACAACTTTAAACAACTTGTTCCACAGCCAACAAATGTGTCAATAATGTTACATGGGGTAAACTAGTAAGCCAATATTCAAGGCTGACTATAAATCAATATTTATGTGTTTTGTTGTTTTTTATTTTTCACTTTTTCCCCCACTTCTAAATCGGCCTTGACGGACAGTGAAATTGTGTGAGAGATCTTTAACTGGGTGGGATATTTTAAGGCTTCAGTTTTAAGTATCCAGTATGTTGAAACCACAAAGGAATGAGTCACAACTGTCTTTACAAACAAAAACAAAAGGTCTGTTTCATAGTGGCAGGACATACAGCGGAAGACGGAGGCAGAATAGAGAGGAAACACAAAATCCACTTTAATGCTTCTCCGCTGACAAACCTGCAAACTTCTGTTGTTCAGAGGGCCTTGATAAAATGGTTGAGTGTTTCTGTCTTTCAGTTAGAAGTTCAAATCTTTGATAGTTTTTGCCACTTTTGTTGGTGCAATGCCTTCTGATTAAAAACAGAAGGGTTAAAATGACAAAATCAGCTAATCAAGTTGTACTGATCTCAGTTATGGGAGTCCAGACTGATTGAAGTGGTGAGTGAAGAGGTTCATTCAAACTAAACTAAACAGTCCACCTTTAAAGGCCTGCTTGAGCTCACACCCGAGCCACCATTTTATCTCACCTCCTTAAAAAACTCGCACTCTCTCGTGCACACATTATATACTTGCACGTCCGTACACGCCCCTCCCCCACCCGGTCCTGAGCTCAAGACGCATGCGAACACGCACTCTTTCCCCATAATACCCTTCCAACACACACACAAACACACGCATTACACCCATATCTCCCCCTCACACACATATGAACCCCCAATTTGTGTACACACTGTGCTCAGACACACACACACAACACGCACACACACAACACGCACACACGCCCTGCTCCCCTCCCCCTCCCAGTCCATACCAGGGCACGTCATGACAAAACAAAGAACACCCCATAATAGTCACAGTTGCACTGTATGCATGGTAACCAGTTATGTCAGAGATGAAGGCACCATGTGTGTTTTACTGTATACTGTATGAGCACAAACAGAGTCGAACAAAATTACAGCCTAACCGGCATAAATCGACACACAAGAGAGGACGCAACCACATGTGCACACCCACACACAAAAGTTCTCTATAAGTAGGCATATAGGTATTTAATAAAACTCGGTCAAAGCATGTTCCTATTGCACAAAATAACTTTGATCTTTTTTAAATTTCACGTCGTTGAAATTTGACATGAAATTTAAAAAAGATAAAAAAATATATATAAAATATATATATTCATATATGAACAAACTATGAGAAAATATATTAAAGCTACATATAAAAGTGAAAAAAATACATGAACACAATAAAGTATGAGCATACAAAAACATGAGAGAAGTAGATTTTAGGAGCAGTGCTATGCGACTCTCCAAAGGAAACAGCATCTTGTTAAAATGACAGAGTTTTGATGTAAAACATGTGACTATGAAATAATTTATTTCTACGTCCTGTATTTAGTCACGCAGGATCATACAAAAAAAACAAACAAATCTGATAGACCACTCACAGCGCTTTGCACTACTATCACAGTCACACTCACTAACACATAAACATTCATGCAAAGATCAGTACACAATTTGGGGTTAAGTGCATTGTACAGGGGCACACCAAGATGGAACAGAGGGCAGCTGGAATCAAACCTACAACCCTCCAGATGGAAGACAACTATTCTACCCGCTGATCACAACCAGAAGCTGTTGAAAGTTTTCTTTGATGTGTGACTTGTGTCTCAATTTTTTGACACATCTAGAGAAACATCCAGGTTTTTTAATGTCATTATTGCTACATTCTGACTATCTTCATCATGCCAAAGTCTAGATACAATGCTGCCTTTCTGCAAACAGAGGCATTTGGCAAATGTCAAGAAAATCCTACTAAGAAAACTGAACTTTTTAAAGGTCAATCCTATTTACTATAGTTGATGACTGGTGTGAAATTAAAATGACTAACTTCTGAAAATGAATCAAAAGATGCTTAATTAAAGCAAAGCAGTGTGCCTTTTTATGCAGTTAAGATTATTAAAACATATTTTTATCCATGTTTCTATTTAAGATGAATCACGCTGTACATGCTTATTTTGCTCCTTTATTCTACTTTCAGCGACTCGTGAAATGGACGTTTCTTGTTTCTTTTATGCCACATGTTTTTCCGCAAGGTTTAGTCACAACATACTTTTTTCTTTGTATAGTTTGTGCTTGTAACAGTAGAATCCAGAGTGTGGAAAATTTTTGCATATTGGTATTTTCTTTTCCCTTTACATTTGAGTGCAAACAAGATCCTGAGACACAATAACCAGGTTTGACACACTGCTTCTTGTCTACTCTAATGCATCTGTGTTTACACAAAGTGTTTGTGCATGTGTGTATGGCTGTACTTGTGCGCGTGGGCGTCCTCCAAGTAAGAAAAAAATTATAAAAAAGGGAGAGGTCAAGTTTCTTTCCCATAATGCAACACTCCCTACCAATCCTCACCCCCCCCTTCCCTCTTCTTTGCCGTCTTCACGCTGGTTGCCCATGGCAACACACTTACAATGAGGTCAGGTGGACATCCAATAATATTCAACTGCCAAACCAACAAACGGCAACTAGCGAGGTGCTTCAGGACAGACGGCAACACAATAAATTAGCAATGGCTCATGACAGAACAGACGAATTAAACTGAAACTGAACTGGAAACATTTTTAAGTTCAAGTCAAACTTTCTTGCCCCCTTGTAATTAAGTAATTTTGTAGACACAAACAAGTTTGAGTAGAAAGGAAAATAGAAAAAAAAAATGTCACAAAATGACTGGTCAGCAAAAACCAAGAGCAGAAACTTCTAAGTTTGAGGTAATTGAAGGCAACCTGGAGTTGAAAAAACTGACAAAACTCAAAGTTGTACACAGAAATAACTGTACTGCATAAGTTCCAAGTATCAAAAACTGTCTTTAATTACAACAGACCTTGAAAGGGCCAAATTGAGGTTGCAGAAGTGGTCTCTACTTTACCACACAACAGACATTCTTATTTCTTGGGAAAAGTAGCAAGCATGACAATGAGAAATCAAGTCCCATTAGACTCTGAAGGCCAAATGGTCAATGGAGGCAAAAGAGCTGGTGTGAGTATTTCAGAAACTGCTAATCTACTGGGATCTTCATGCAAAACTATCTCTGGCAAGCAGAGAAATGTCCAAGAGAAGGGAAAGTTTTCAGTGAACGTCAGCTGTGTTGACAATGTGAGAGGTCACAAGAGAATGGACAGACTGGTCTGACAACATAGAAAGGCCATACCAGCTAAACTAACCGCTGGCTACAAACAACTTATAGAGAATAGCAGAAGACCACAGCGAAGTTAACTCCTGGTAGCCAAGAAGCTTCCTGGACTCCAATAGTCTGGTTACCGGACCTCAATCCAATAGAATCCCTTTGAACAAGAGATTTACATTATTGATGAGCTGCAAAAAAAAAACAAAAAACAAAACAAAACTGTGTGATGCTTTCATGTCCAAATGGACCTAAAGAATGTTTCCTTTATCTTGTTGTATACAGAGTGTGAATAATCGAAGCAGTTCTGGGTCCAATACTTCATTCTTATACAAGCACAACCAACAATCAGGTGAACTAAACTAATCCAAAAACAGGTTATTGTCAATATGCTTATTTAGATGCTTCATAATGCAAACGTAATTATGTAAAACAGAATCAATTTCAGTTGAAAAACAAAACTTCAAAAATAAACATACAGTAATATGGTAAGTTAATTGATCACAAAGGGTGTTTCATGGCCAACACTATGGAGATTGAATGTGTGTGGATCTAAAGCTGTGAAATGAACCTTAAGTTTTCAGTTATCAGGATTCATATTTTGGTTACTTGTCCAAATAAAAAGAATAGAGGAAGATGCGTATTCAAGCTTCTCATGAACATGGAGTAATAGTCACAGGAACTCCCAGGAGTCCATATCTGTAAAAACCATGTGATTGAGAAATGTTGCAAAAAGAAATTCCTGAAGCAGCTGAAAGTACCCGAGCACAAAGAGCCCCGACATCAAAGAAAAGAAATGAGAGATAAAGATGTGAGGAGAAAGCTAACACAGTAAGGAGCTGAACAGAGGTTGGGAGGATAAGATGAACCAGATTGTGGTGAGACTGAACAGTTAACATATTTTTGTTTTTCTCCGTCTCCTTCATGCCGTCGTCACACAGACAAAGGAACATGCAGCCTCCATGCTGTGTCGGGCTGAAGGATCCATTTTAGAGTGCCAATCAAAAATGAGTCTTGGTCATTTACATACTGTATCAACTGGGGAGGACCATTGAAACCCAGGCGAGCAACTCCTCCTGCTGTTCACTGTGGGGCACTGCACCTCTCAAAAAATGCACGTGGCAAATGCAACAATTTAACAACAAAAATGTTTTAAGTTAATCTTAATTGTTTTATTTAAAATTAAAACAACCAATAAAAGTCATTTTGACAAAAATATATTTTCACCCTATTTTTGTCAGTATCATATAAAAGCCCAATTTTAAGATGAGGTAAGAAAAAATAACATGATTCCAATAGTGCCACTGATCTTAATATTCAATGAAATAAAACAAGCACTACTCACCTCAACTCACCCATACTAAGTCTGAATCTGTTTTTTTTATATAGATCAACACAAGGTAATACACAATTATGAACTGGAAAGAAAATCGTGAACAGCAAAGGTTTTTTTTTTTTTACAAATATAAATCTGAGAAGTATGGCATGCATTTGTGTTCACCTAAAATGTCAGCGAAAGATGCAAAGAGGTCCATGGTAACTCTGGAGGAGCTGTGGGGATTTGCAGCTCTGGCTGGAAAATCTGCAGCTGAGATGACTCAAATAAATCAGATCTTTATAGTAAAGTGGCAAAATTAAAGCAAAAATATTTCAGAAAACCAAAATAAGTCATGCTGGCAGAACATGTAGGGGAAAAAGCAACTATGTGAATAAATGTACTCTGTTCAGATGAGAGCAATAAAGGACATTTCTGGAAGACAACCTGTTAGAGCCTTACAATGATTTGAGACTACATCAGTTTTACACCACTTTGTGGTAGTATATGAAATAAAATCAAAATATTAGTTAGTATTATATAGAAAAACTGAAAAATATTGCCTTTCCTGAATATAAATGTTTTTATAGTTTTTTTCATTTACAACAGAAATATTTATCACATTTTTCAAGTGAATAATTTGATTTAATTACACTGCCATGAAATCCTTCGACTGCAAAACACAATACTTTTTAGTGTTGCTCTTCTGACAGAAAGCAGCAATAAAATAGAATCAATCGAGATAAAACATTCAAGTGCTATTTTTATTATTTCTATACACCCATTCCAACAAACATTCAAATTTAATGCATGACAAATAATATTCAATCTCCAAGTATTGTTTTAAAATATCTTTCGTTGTTGACATGAGAAGCTTATTAAAGATCTTTTCGTTTGCCAAACTAAGCCGGCGTTACCTTAACTGTTGGCACTCTGTGTGTTCATCAAGTAGTTGTAAAAATATCTAAAAAGCACAAAGAAGAAATCAAAACTTAAAGTGTCTAAAACCCTGCAAGACTACTGTCCCCAAAGAAACAATAAGAAGCAAAAATATCTATATAATACTCATAATAATTCATTCAATATCTGATCAAAATGTCAACATCAACAGATTGGTTTAAAAAAAAAAGATTTTTTCATTAGAAAATACAGTCATGTGAAGGATTAAAACAGTTTTCTGGGCTCAGGATAGTCAGTGCCAGAGAGCACTGAAACTCCATAAAATAATATACATCACCTTTTATCCCAATCTATGCAAAACAAAATCTAGTCCCCAGAGGAACAGTTTTTGAATAAGCACAACTGCTGAGTGAAAATGTGAAGCTCTGCTAACAAAACAAGCTTTAGTTTTCATTTTGTTGAAAGAAGCTGGGCTAAGAAAGCAGTGTAACAGCAACAAAATAAAATCTATGAATAATTCAAATGATAACTCCTAATAATTATATTAACATCTAGATCAACATTCTGGAATCTGTGAAGAAATGATTTGGTTGAACTTTGGCAGAAGAAACAGCAAAGGAACATTTGAACCACAGCAAAACCACAGTCCTTTTTAAGGTGTTCAGGTGCTAAAAACTTGAGATCTTTCCAAAAGAACAAAATAATCAAAATAGAGAACGTTACGTGGTTTTGTGTTAACCATTTGAGATAGATGAAATAAAGCTCCAAAATTTCTGGACATTATGGCTCACCAAACAGCTTAAAGATAATAAAAATAAAAAGTTTTTTTTTTTATATAAAAAAGGGTAATTTCCACCATTAGATTAAAGCAACCAACTATTAGGAGTCTGACTGGGTTAAGGCAATAAGACTATCAAACATGTTGAGCACTTTAAACCTCCAAGAATCTAAAATGTATTCAAGCAAAGTTTTAATCGTTCTTTCTTTGAGTGCAAAAACTGAAAGGCACAACTTTTGTTTAACAATGAAACATATTTTATGTCTTAAAAAAAAAAAACTTTTTAAACAGAAAACATCCTGCGATGTAAGAATACATACCCTTTACTCTTCGCACTTTTATTAAAAACTAAAAACAACCGTAATCGACTTATCATTAAAAATGGAAGCATTAAAAGTAAATATGAGTTTGATCGGAATCATTCGGTTCAAGATATCGCAGAACCTTTGAAGTCTCAAACGCGTGTTTGTTCCACATTGGTCAGATACCAACTTTTCTTAGCTGCTGTGTGGACAAACCTGCAGATCCTGCTCGTCATGTTCTTACATTACTCCAGATAACTTGCTCAGTTTGTGGGCAAGGTTTTCAGTTTCTTTTCTTTTGAAAACTGAATATTTCCAAACACATTTTATGTTTGGAAACATATTTGTTTTTTTTTTTTTAAACTCACTTAGACATAGTTGTAGATTTAAAGATTTTAACATTAAAAATGCCTTTAAGTTGCTCCAAAAACTATCTTGAATTCCAGTAGCATAAGCAGAGCACTTATTGTGTTTCTATTATCCTTTTAGAATGCTATTTTGAATAAATATATGGATTCAAAATACATTTTGGCGCTAGAAAAAGATCTATGGCAGAAGAAACAAAAAAGAAAAAGAAAAAGAATGCATATAGAGAAGTAAAGCTGGCACATAAAAGGGAAGGTGTTTAAACACTAATAATATAGTTCTTTAATTTCCTGCAGACCGTCAGTGCCTTATTGCTAAAATATTTCTCCAAATGAGGAGCTGGTTTTCACTTTCAGCTGTAAACTTGTCTCCATCCATGCCTTGCAGTTCATCGCATCCCATTATCAAAAGAAAATCCTGTTTAGTTGTTAGTGTGGAGTGTAGTTCATAAATGTTTACCATGTTAGAGCGACTTATCTACTAGGAAAATAAAGCGCCTGTCAGTTTTAACACCACACCCATGTTAGGTCACTACGGCTGAAGGCACTGTTTAAACATGTGTCTACACCCCTCCCCTTGTTGCTCCCTCCCTCTGTGCCCGTACAGGATTGATCTCTTCCTCGTCCACCTCCATCTTCTTCTGCTCCTCGTCTTCCACATCTTCAGGAAGGTTTCTATAGGAGAAGACAGCGCTTTTTGGGTTTGATGTCTGGGGGCTCCAAGGCTGCCAGGATTGCCTCATCAAATACATTCTTCAATCCTCTCTAAAAAAAAATAAAAAAGAAATAAAAATCAGACACAAAAAGAAACATTTCTTTTAAAGCTGCAAATTCTTCATACCACTCCCTGATTTAGTAAACAGATTATTGGTAAAGTGTAATTATCTTAGAAATTGATTAATCTATCGATTATCAAATAATAGGAACTTTTTTTTGGATTGGCTGATAATCGAATAGTAAAAGGTGCTTAATAGGAGATTTCTGTTTATTTTTTTTACAGAATTTGAACCGGGTTAAGCCAGAACTAAACCACTTGAGGAGTTTTAGGTATATGAAGGCTTTTATTTTTTTATTTTAAATGCAGTATGTATATTTTTGTACAGTGTAGGCTTAATTACTGCTCTATGTTCTTTCCTCAAAATTGTCTTTTTTTGAGTCTGTGTATGCCAGTTAACGATTAATCAATTTCTAAATTAGTTGACAATTATTTAAATACCTGATTCATTATGATGAATCTGATTAATCATTTCAGCCCTAGTACAACGAGTAAGGAAAAAACTACATCACAATAAGTTTCACTGTGATAAAGAAAAGACTGTAAAACTGTCAGTTTTAGCTTTCAGTTTTCAGTCATCGCAGGATGTTTTCTGTTTTAATTCAATTCAGTCAGGTGGGTTGGAGAAAAAATGCATCTAAAAGTTGTAGTAGTAGTTGGGCTCCCACACAAGATGTTATATCAGGCTCTTCAGAAAAGGGTGAGATTTTAGCAGTATTGTTGTGAAAAGTAATAATACGCTTGTTTTTGTTTTCACAGATGTTATTTGTAATCAGTGAAGAAAATTTCACTCCACATTTGACTAGTGCAAAGATTCTAGTTTTCCTATGGATGTCTAACTAAGCTGGTTACATTCCAATGAAATTTTTTTTATCCGATCAATTAAACTGGATTTTAAAAACTATGTTCAGCGTAGAATTATTCAGTTCAGGTTTGATCAATGTAACTAGGGCTGAAACGATTGGAGTGATTTGAGTACCTCGATTATTAAAATTCCTCGAGGAAAACTGATCTGCCTGGAAGCCTCGTTATGTTACGTTTTATTATTTAGCGCACCGTGTTCCGGCCGGGACTTTATTTACTCTCTCACTTCCGCCTGAGTTGTTGACGAAAGCTAAGTGTTAACAGCATAACGTTCCGTTTTCAAGTTCGGCCTGGGAGGATTTTGTTGAGTCATGATAATGTCCGGGTTTTTGTCTTTTTCCGGGGGACCAATAAGTTTCTTAAAATGACGGCAGCGATGCCTGGAGTCTGGCGGGATTATTTATACAGATAAACGGATAGACGGAACACGGCGGGCGGCTTTAGTTGCGTAACTTTACTGAAAATACCGGAAAATAAATTTCATGTCATCCCGGTCGCAACAAATGGGTGGCAAAGAGCATCATGACGTTACAGAGCTGGTGGATGTTTCTGTGTGATGAATGCAGATGTCAAATATGAGGGGCCGTTTAGGACAAAAACTATGTTTTGTCTCTCACACGCTACTAAAAACTCATACACACACAAAATATTAAAATTGCACATATATACTATTAAAATGCCACACACATATGCAACTTTTCTCACACGCATCCATAAAAGACTAAGATTGCACATATAAAGTAATAAAATATAGACTCACCTTTTGTATGTGTGACAGGGACACAATGTTTGTGTGAGAGTGATGTCACGGAAGAGGCGGGGCATCATTTGGAGATCAGATCGCGCATGCGTTGATACGACAATAACGTCAGCTTCACGCTGGATACTAGAGTTCCAGGTGTAAGCGTTTAGCTCAAGGCTAATACGATGTATGAACGCTAATTTCGGCCAGCCGTTCTCTACCACTCCTTCCTCAAGCGCTCGGCGGCTCACTTAGGGCTTACTCCGGGGTTAGAGCTGGAGTAAGCAGCCTTAGAACTGGCGTTAGAACTGGCTGTAACGCCTTACTCCGGCGTTAGCTTCGACGTTAGCTCCGCTTCCTCCTCAAGCGCTCGGAGGTTCACTTATGGTGTTACCAGCGTTTAGCTCAAGGCTAATCCGATTTATGAACGCTAATTTCGGCCAGCCTTTCTCTACTGTTCCCTCCTCGGAGGTTCACTTAGGCCTTATTCCGGTTCTAAGGCCGCTTTCTGCGGCTCTAACGCCGGTGCTAAGGTCGCTAACTCCGGCTCTATTGCCGGTTCTAAGGCCGCTTACTCCAGCTCTAATGCCGGAATAAGCCCTAAGTGAACCGCCGAGCACTTGAGGAGGGAGTGGTAGAGAACGGCTGGGCGAAATTAGCGTTCATAAATCCGATTAGCCTTGAGCTAAACGTTGGTAACACCGGCGTCAGAGCCATAAGTGAACCTTCCGCTTGAGGAGGAAGCGGAGCTAACGCCGAAGCTAACGCCGGAGTAAGGCGTTACAGCAAACTCTAACGCCAGTTCTAAGGCTGCTTACTCTAGCTCTAACCCCGGAGTAAGCCCTAAGTGAACCTCCGAGCGCTTGAGGAAGGAGTGGTAGAGAACGGCTGGCCGAAATTAGTGTTCATAAATCGTATTAGCCTTGAGCTAAACGCTTACACCTGGAACTCTAGTATCCAGCGTGAAGCTGACGTCATTGTCGTATCAACGCATGCGCGATCTGATCTCCAAATGATGCCCCGCCTCTTCCGTGACATCA